>VZTL01056152.1:0-19465 GCA_013400535.1 Scopus umbretta | reverse complement strand
CTCTCCCGCTTCCCGTTTGAAGGCCGCTTTTCGCAACTCGGTTGACGAGAGGCGGCAGCGGAGGCCCTGGCGGTGTTACCCGCGAGTGGTTTGGGGTTTTTTTTCCCCACGTCCCAACCGCTCTAAAAACCCGCGTTACCTGGTGGCAGCTGTACCCGGGGTATTTTGTCTACGACTCTCACAAGCCCTGAGCTTTCCTCTTGTTGCGGCTGCGTAACCTCTCGCAGTTCAAAATTGCGTGCCCTGTCCGCGTGGCGCGAAAGGAAACACGTGAGCCCCACGCTGGGTTAGTCACAATCGCTTCTTGAGTGCAGCAGCACCGAGGCTGCGAGTTGGTCTTCTTGCAGAGGGTGGATTCGCGCAGCTGTGAACGGCCTCCTCGTGAAAGTCTCCCTTTACTGCGCGTAGGTTGTCGGCGGAATCTGTGCAAAGGGGCGAAGGTGCGTGATCCGGCCTTAAATCGGCTAGTTGCCTCCAAGGTCTGTGCCTCTAATAAGAAGAGCCCCAGAGCCCCTCGGGCCGACAGCAAGCTCTGTGTTTCGATCAAATTGTTGTCACGACTACTCGAGAAGCAGGACTGTTTTAAAACACTGGTGGCACTCGATTTTTGAAATTAGTTCTCTTTTGTACCTTTTTTGGTTATCAAATATTGATAGGATATCAATACTTTGATATGCTATGCAGCCTATGCTTGCTTTGCTCTTGTTGCAACTTCATTTTTTTTGGTACTTCAATGTTGGGGCAATTGCTGGAATTCTTACGTAAGGATTTTGTCTCAGAATCGTAAGAATTCCGTAACTGGTACTGAACTGTCATTAAAGGGGTTATATGTGAACCTCTGGGTTGAGGTACTATACATAATATTACTATTTTTATACAGCTTCTGAGGTTAGGCAGATGCCAGTGCTTTAGGCCAACCTAATTTTTTGTCTCTAAGAGCAAAAGGGGAAGCCTGTGTCCTTAATACCTGTATTTCAGGGAACAGGAGTGCTCAAGAGTTTGGTTTTTGGGTTGGTTTTTTTTTTTTTTGTTGGGGTTGAGAGATAGGGGGAAGGATGGAAAAAAAAAAGAGAATGAAGCTGCTGCATACATTACTGCAAATATCAGGGTTCACAGAAGTATGGGTAAGGATTTTTTTTTCCTTTTATTCTTCCTTTCCCCAGTTTTCACAGGCTGACAATAACAGTAACAAGTGAACTGAGAAACCACAGACAAGAGGAAAAAAAGGCAAAAGTTCTAGTTGATATTTAGCTCTTCCCCACCCCTCCGTTTGTATTGAGAACTAATACGGGATTTATTCTTCCCAGAGGCATTTTTCAGTTAAGAATTAAGAACTTTGAGAAAGACAGTAAAGCAAGACAATGGAAGGTGAAATGTGGTAATCTTTTTCCCTCTCCAGCTCTCAGATAAAATTTGCTTATGAGTGATCTGGCATCTACAGATAAAGTTGAGTTCTTCAGCTAAAGAAAGGAATAAGCGATCTTTTTTTACTAAAGTAAGTGCAGAGCATTGCTTAGAGAGAAGAATGTCAGCTCTACTTTTTTGGTATCGACTGAATAGCTGTAAGACAGGCAGACTGAAGGCACAGCTCGATTAAAATGTTTTACTAAACTAATTGGTTTAATAATATGTGGTTAGTGTGTGTGTATATATGGTACTTTAGTATCAGATGTATCTGTCCCATAAACTTAGCTGATGTAGAAGACACTTTGCAGTGTAGTTTGAACAGTGTATTTAAGGAGAGATTCTTCTTGTGCTTTTAGTGGTTAATTTTGTTTTGCCTAAAATGTAAATATGAAACCTTTGGAAAATGTCTGCACTTCAGTATTTTGATAATACGGTGTTTTCAGTATGAGTAGTTCTGTCATGACTGATACTTGTTTGTGAAACCAAGGTGGTTCTATTCTTATGTTATGCTGTTTGCGTGCATCTTTATATAAAAGTCTCAAATATTTAAAGCATTTGGATTTACTGTTTCTGCTGGTGACATTTAGATCATTTTCAAACAATATAAATGGTGTTGAATAGCAGCAAAAAACACACCTGTTGTTTAACGCAGCAGACTGGATTTACTTTTCCTAAACAGAAGTTATCGGTAATGATTTATACTTTAATTAAAGTATTATTTTTTGATGTTGCTGTTCTTTTTTTGTTGTTGTTTTTTTGTTTTACTGCAAGGGACACTTGTAGAAGTATTAAATAGAAGATGTAAAAACTTTGCGTGTGTATTCATGTAACAAACTCTTGCCATATTCAGGAATTAAGTTTTAGACACTTGTCTCCAAGTGGCTCTCTGTGAAGTTGTGTTTTTCAAGGCTTATTTTAAAAGCCTCCTCTGCTGCTAACCTCTTTTGAGTATAGTATATATCATTGATTTAGTAGTTGCTCTACAAAAGCTGCCTGTAGTTTTAGACTTGTTTGAAATTTAGGCTCGCATGAAATACTTGCACTGAATGTGGCTGTCCAGGTAACTGGTAGCTGTAGTTTAAATAAATTTGAAACCGCTTTGAGGAAAGTGAATGGAGTCGTGAATGTTGTGATGTCTTTTTTTAGCTGTGTGTTTCATTCTTAAATATTCCAAAAATCACAGGGAGTAATATTTTACTGAAAGCATTTCTTTTTAGAATGAAAGTGCATTTCAGATTTTTGCCTTTTCAGTGACAGAACAGTTTTGCAGTGAAAAAAGGAAAGAATGAGGAAATATATTCTACAGTCATTAATGGTTAGTGGCATTCACGTTTTTATGTTGGCTAATGAAAGTATGTGAAAAGTCTTTGTTTAAAAAAAACATTATTAAAGGTTGTTCATGTCTTTCCTTGGCTGTGAAACAGCTGATCCAGTCATTGTGATGTTTCATTATAGTGCTGTAATAATGAGTCCATAAATACAAATAAGGAAAAACTTCCATTTTAAGCAAGTTTTTCCATACCTTTCGATCCGTCAGATCCATTATGTCTTTCTGAAAAGAAATCCTATGACCTAGTTCTTGTGTGCTGTTTCTCTACACGTAAATGAACATTTTCAGGAAGCTTGAGAGTTCTATATAGTCTAGTTCTAAGTTTGGGAAGTCTCTTGGTTACACTTAACATATGTTCCATCTGCAAAGCAGTGGAAGAAATTTAAGCTGCAAATACTGATCTGTATGCAAGAAGTAAGTGGTCTAGATAATTTTCTAACTGTTCTGCAATGGGCAGAAACAAAGTTTTGGAGCAATTGCCCTGATGCTAGGTCAGTTGTCATCATAACAGCATGAAGGATGTATTGGTTTGACCAAGGCTTCAGTTTCACAAGCAGCTAGGTCAATGTAAGGTACCCTTACTATTTCTGAAAAGGCAGAGGGCTTGCTGCCTTCTCCTTTTTCATCCCCTCTTTCCCTGGCCACATGGTTCCTCTGGTGCTCGTCAGGCTGTTTCATGGATGGGTTCAACTTACCAACCCCGCACAAAGCTCTCCGCTTCTTTTTCAGGATTAATCTTTTGCCAAATGGGCGAGGTGAATTGCCTTGTGGTGGAAGCGTCCAGCCACTAAAGCTAGGGCAAGGTGAGCAGCCAGACTGGGAATGGATGCAGCGAGCAGAGCCAGACCTCCCCCTCCAGCTTGGTGGTCGCAGGCTGTTAGATGTGCTCACGCTGTAACTTGATACAACAAACCACAGGCTGTTGTAACTTCACACATGTTTGAGTAGTAATGTGAATAGAATCATAGAATCATTAAGGTTGGAAAAGACCTCTGAGATCATCTAGTCCAACCATCAGCCCAACCCCTCCATGTCTACTAAACCATGTCCTGGAGTGCCACATCTACGTGTTTTTTGAATACCTCCGGGGATGGTGACTCCACCCCCTCCCTGGGCAGCCTATTCCAATGCTTCACCACTCCTGCAGGAAAGAAATTCTTCTAATATCCAACCTAAACCTCCCCTGGCGCAACTTGAGGCCAATATGAGACACTGAAAGGTTTGCCATTGGAACTGCCATTTCTTGAATTAAATGTTGCTGTTAATAAGGATGTGCATTTGCTGGAAAATGCTTTCTGTACGTTCTTGATTCTCTGCACAGCTAAGATTTTTGTCCTCTGTTTTTTAAGTTAAAGCAGTCTCCTGTCAAGAAATACAATTTAGTGTAGGCGCTGATTATAGGAAGAATTATATTCACCTTACTCATGGCACTTGTGTTGTATGACTGGATTGAATCTGAAGTATTCAAAAATGGTCAAGTACCTGTCACAATGCACTGTAATTCATGTTTCTCACAGAAAAGTAGAAGACATTCCTAAAATTCTTAGCAGCGAAAGCAGAAAGCCGTGATTATGTTCTGACACTTTCAACTGTAGGTCTCTTTTTTTTCCTAAATCCAGATACAGACAATAACTAGAAATAACTATGGAAAAACGGAGGTGTTACGGACATTCACAATGTTGTTTAAAATACAATGTTGTTAATGTCTGTACTAAGAAAGTTGACAAAATTATGTTTCAAGTGAGAGAAAACAGATCTTTTTGTGAGATGAAAGCTGATGAGATGAGCATTTATATCTACTGTCTCCTTTAGCCTTAGGTTTTTCGAAATAGCATCTGAATAATTTAGGTGTTTTCATTTAAGTGCCCGAGAGCATTAGATTGTGTACCACTGGCTCTCCTTTCTCCTACCTTCTAAGCATCTTAATATATCACTTACTAACATATACAGGGACATAAACATTGTCTACATGGATGTGTTCAAACATGTTGCCATTTTGTTTGAACTTAATGTTTTACATCTCTACCTATAATGTTTCTAGGTAATTCGGCTGGGGGCCACCCCTGTTAGCCTGAGCTTGCTCTCTATCCAGGTTTATGCTTCCTCTTCAGAGAAGGAGATTTCCAAAAAGGAGTTGCTGAAAATTGAGGAGGTAAGTATGGTTAGAGCCCTAGTGCTCTTCTATCTATATGAAAATACCTATGGAATTCTGAAAGACATTATATTTTGATGTGTGAAAGCATTTGGGTACGTCTCTTCACCCTTTGTATTCTTGCATTTAAACTTGCTTCTGTATTTTCAGCAATAGACATGTCAATACGGTTTTGCTTTTTTTACCCCACAGTTACATTTGATGCCCTCTGCTTGATAACATCAGGCTTGTTTGTGTGCAAGATCTTTTTCCTACATGAAAGCCTTCTGTTCTTCATTCAGAAATTACCTTTCATGTTTGTAGACTTACTTGTGGTCATGTTTCAAATCCCCAGAAATATTTTCTTTGCTTTTTGTCCAGATAACACCATGTACTTTTTATTACAAGTACTGTTGGCAAAATCTAATAACATTTCATTTATGTTCTCCAGTAAAACAGCAAATCAAAAGGTTTTATTTCTAAAAATATTCTCTCTTTTTACAGGCAAAATGCTTGACTGACAATACTTTGGATCTGATATAGCAGCTGTTTATATATAATACAAAATTTTATGGTTTTTCTTTCTTTACAGCATTCAGACCTAAGCAACAACAAATACAATAAGTAGTGATAATAAAAACTTGTAACTTTTTTGTTTCTCCAAGATGTTACAGATGGCTTGGTTATATCACAAGTAGAGCTTTAAAACACCCTGTAAAACTGTAGACACGCCAGCGTTGTTGCCATAGGCTTCTAACAGTCTCCATCGTGAAAAAAAAAGTTGTAGTTCATAACTAAATACAGCTTTATATCCATGAGAGTTTGTAGATGTTTAAAAATTTTAAGTACTTCAGCCCAAGCTAAAGCGTTGTTACCTGAGCAGTGAAACTAAAGGAAACTTATTTTTGTGCATACTTAGGTCTTTTGGATGTGTCTTCACAGGCAGTTCACTTGCATAATACGAGAGGATCAATAGTTGAAGCAGTCTTCTGGCTTCACCCCGGTGAAGTAACCTTAGCTTGGGCCGTCGCGTGCCCTACGCCACCGCTGGCGTGAGTCAGTAGTGAGGCAGCGGTTTGAAGTTACACATGTGCTGAATAATTGGCTTGTCCATCAGCTTCAGCAAAGCAGAATGTGCAAGCCGGGGAGTTTTGGCTGCCTTTCTTATCATTCACAGTGTATGTTAGCTTGGATCTCTACTGTCAGCTGTCTAGTTTCATAAAATATATGGGAATTTCCTTATCTCCGAGACTTCTGTCCGTGTGCCAAACATGGCTGTTAGGGTGTCTAACAGGACCAAAGTTAAACGGATTGCGACTGTGATTGCCAGAGATGGCCGGATGTCCTAGGGAAATGAGACTTAATGCTTGTCTTTCAAAGTATTATTGGAAGTCCAGCTGCACGAGTTAGCGAATTATTTCACAAATTCTGTGTCATTATATATTTTTTTTTATGGTTAGCAGCTTTTTTTGTTATGATAGAGATGCAGTTGCTTTCCAACTTGTCTTGAAAAGAGGGCTAGCTACGCTTTGATGCAACAATACGTGTAAACATCAGTTTATAGTAGACTACTAAAGGTAGTGTAAATGTGGTACAAAATATAAGCTCTTTATACTAAACATTAGTGTAGTATATAAACTGCTAGGAATTTTAACGGTTTTTGTTTTGATCTCAACTTTGCTCTTCACCTTCAACAGTATAGACATTGGTCTTTTTTTTTTGATGGAATACAATTTTAAATATGTTTAGGTAATTGTAATAAATACATTGTGATGCTAAACCCGAAATATGGTGGTTTAATATTTATTATGTGAAGATGCCCATTGCTCTTCAGGTGGATGTTACAGTTCCGATTTGCTCAACCCCATGGCACTATTAATGCTGTCAGTTGCTGATGTGGTTAATGACTGCAACATTGGGTTGTCGTACCATTTTCCTGCTCAGTAACAGACAGACAAATTTGTATCGGATGTTACATTTGTTAGAAGCTACTTAGACTCTTTAATGATGGCGTGTGCAAATATAGAAAATGATCGATTGTGATTTCAGAGTTCTAGTACATTTAGTATGTTAACTGGGAACCAGCAGTGCTGATTAAGACTGGAAACATTTTTCACAATTACATTCTGTGTTCTTCTTAAACTAGTTTAATATTAATTTATAACCTGTGACTTGGATCATATAGCAGCTATGGATGAATTGCATAGCAATTAGAAGTCATCTTCATCATAGTATATAATTAAACTTTGCTCATAATGGTTGTCTCACAGCTGTGCCTGAATTTTTATTATGCATTGTTTATGTAGTAAGCACCATGTTAGGTGTTCTCTGGTTAGACTGTTCATGCCCTGAAGACCTACTTACACAATTACACCTTTGTTTTTAACCTCTTGTTTGCTAATATTCGCAGCTGTCACTCTACTCCTCTCCAGCTCGTGAGACTAAGTATGTGGAGAATCCGCAATCGCAACTGGAAGAGGGGGTTTCGCGTTTACGGCATGTTATGGAACCATATACAGCCTGGTGTCAGGTATAATGGTTTTATATCACATGTGGTAGTGGTTCAGTGATAAGAGCTGGGCTGGGATTTTTTTTTTTTGAGACAGAATTAATAGATAGCAGCGAAGTAGACACTGATAGCTGTACAAGCATTTTCCCAAAACGCTGCATTACTTAAAATTCTCCGCAGTTCGTGTCATAATATTTACACCCTCCTCACACAAAACCAGTTGTTTCTTTCTGCTAACTTAGTGAACTAAACTCTTGCTTGTTTGCATTTTGTATCCCTCTGAAAGAATTAAAAGAAAACTAACTAAAGCTTAGAATGGTTATCTGAAATAAACTTGAAGCTTAAAGATACCTAGGGATATCTGGATTTGGTACTGTCCTGTGACTGAGGAAGACAGGAGAGTGATTACATTTGCATTTTCCATGCTCAAGGAGAAAGCCATAAATTATCAAGCAGTGTGTTTTGGAGCAGCAAGACCAAGTTGTCCTCACTACAACTGTGACAAAACACAACTCTGCAGAAAATAAACCAGTATTTACTGAACTGGAATGTTGAAGGAAGGAACGCGGCTCTCTGGAAGAGAGAAAATCCCAGGCCACGAGTAGTGGCAAACCCAGCCCCCAGACTCTACCCCAAAACTTTCTTATACATTTTATTAGGTAGCATGTTTATACTAAACAGTCATTAAATACAAAAATAGTCTTTGGAGCGTAGAGGACAACCAAGATCTTTGTAATCAAGGCCTAAATTATTGACATTAGATTGCGGAGTCGTATGATGGCTTTCTTGCTCTTTCCTGACCCAGCAAATGTTGAGGCTTACTTTTGAAGCAAGGGCATCCTTGTCATCTGGTTACCTCTTGGCAACTTTAGGCAATTCTCTACTTTGCAATCTGGCTGTTATGGATCCTCCTTTTAAGCTGCAGGCTGGTTTTCCAGTTCTCCATAGAAGGCCAAGCTGTTCAGATCAGGGTGTCCTTTCTGCCTAGAAGCTCTGCGTTGTGATACTAACCTTTAACAGTACTGAAACATTTTTTCAGAAATACCCAGGGCTACTCAGTCTAGTGATGCGTTTCTAAAGTGCCACCAGCAGGAGCACTATTTCGGTTTCCAAGGCGAAGGGGGATTTTCCACAGTACAGTTAGAGCTCTGACCTCCTAAACGCATGGGCTCTGGTTGCCTGCAGTAACTGTAACTGGGAATGAAATTTGAGATGAGGTTAGTTGCCCAGTTGGACTGATGGCAGGTAAGCCTTGAACAGTGCTTTATGTCTCACTGGCCTGTTGTCTTCCTGTTTGCTTTATTTTTTGTCAGTGTGGTGATCATTTACATAAGATGTGTTCTTCTGCTCACACACAACGAGCCATTTCCTGGCAGTGGTTTACTGACTCATTTTATGAAGCGGGCATGTGAACTTTATGGGTTTGGGGTCATCTTGCTTGCTTAACTGTAGTCAGAGGTAGTTTTGGTTTTACTCCACTCCCATCCCCTGCTATGTTAAAGAAAATAACATTTTAGGTGTGTCTCAGTTGTCTTTAAAATTAAAAGCATAACCCAGGATAATGAGAATAAAATTGGTTACGTTCATATATCCATTTTAGTTTTGCAAAATTTCTTGCTTAACTGTAGTGGAAAATCGGTTTGAAACACAGGTGTAGAAATGAGCCAGTTATGTGTGAGCTGTGACAGAAGATCAGACTTCATCTCTGGGGTCTTTAGAGCATGTTCTTTCTTCATTGGCTTTTAATAAGACCAACATCTGTTTAGAGTTATGTTGTGTGTCACATGCTAACACTTTTGTTTTCATGACAAGTTTTTTGGTGGTTTTTTTTTTTTAAGTCACTCTTGCCAGTGAGGAAATGAAAGTTCTAAAGACATTATCTCCCATGTGGTAACCTAGACAAATGCTTTCACTTCTGCACAGATACAGCTCAAGTGGTATTGCGAGACCATTCTCTGCTTTAGCTCTGGGCATACATGTTTATGAATTTGTTCTTTAACTGATAGACAGTCTTACATTGCCTTTCTGCAGGATTATTAGCATGACAGCAATTAGCGGAGTTGCTCTTATTGAGATTTCTTTTTTTCTACTTTGATAAAAGGCAGTGTGAATTTTTTTACTTCCTGCATATTTTCAGTCTGAGGAAAAAAGAAATCTAGAACTAGTTTGTAGGGTTGATGCAGTGTTCTTTGATTTACTTTTGACATTGTATGGACATCTCATTCTCTCCGAGTCGCTTCAAAAACGCAGTTCTGCTAACCTAAGATAGTGTCTTGGAAGGTGGAATTTATCACCTTGCAGAATGAGTCATGTACACATGAGAAGCACTAGGAAGGAGTTTATTACAGTGTTGTGTGTAATTTCTTTGCATCAATTCAAGTATTTTTGCAATACCTACGTACACTGAGAAACCTGAGATAATCCTGAGTTTTGGCCACCTGATCAGGAATTCAGTGAAATATTGAAGTTGACTTCTGTATTTTTGAGGTATTGTATTTCATCTGTGTCTAAAGACTACTTTGAGAAAAAGCTGTACGTTACACCAAATGTAATGTTGAACAAGCATAGCCCTGTAAGTGAAGGGTGGAAGTGGGAATAAAAAATTATTTTAGGGACTCAACACTTTTTTTTTTTCTTCCCCCCTCCTCTTCTTCATCAGGTCAGTTACAATCTGTAGTTAATATTTTACTTCCTTGGTATCTATTTACTGTTGTTCTCTTTTTTTTCTTTTTAGGATCTTTATGCCAAAGCTATGCCCAAATTAGAAAAAGCTGTTGAGCATGGTAGAGGTAAATCAGTTTAGTTTTCTCAACTAGCAATTTAAGATGCAAGACTGTACTATATCTTCTGTTAAAAGGGAAATCTATTAAGCATCATTATATATATAATTTCTACTGCATTTGAGGCTACTTTACTTGCACCGTATATCTGCTTAAATTTCCTTTGTAGGTCAATGACACTACATTTCTAAACAATTAAAATCAGAGACCTGCATCTATTTTGACTGATGTCACTACAAATGACAGTTATGCAAGAAAAGAAGGAAAAAAAGCCTCACATTTATTCCCAGCTGGTAGTAGTTGCTCGACCCAGCCTAGCAACTGAAACTTCCTGCAATGTTTATTACTTATTCCAAGTGTTAGGTCTTTTGTTTGTAACGTTTAGCCTTTTCATTTTGGTTTACTTCCTTGGATGTCCTAAGAGTTATGAATTAATCCAAAATAATTTGTATTTAATTTTGGTTTTGGAAGCATCCTTTCATACTTGGGCTCACTAGGACTGAGCATGGATGCTATCTAGAGCTCATTTCAGATACTGTGCTTCTTTTCCTTAAACTTAACAGTCTGAGTCTTTGGAATTCCTTTGTATGGAAGGTTTTTCACAGTTTTCCATTCCCCCATCGGAATCCCATCTTGGAATGAGCTTTATTTATGCTGTGTCTTTCCTTTGTTCTGTGATATGTTTTTTTGTACAGTGTTTTATGAAACTAATTCTTGTTAACATGTAAATGTAAGAATCAATTTTGCAAAGGTTTTTATCACTAATTTGAAAAAGATATAATCGAGATGCAAAAAAGCAAAACAAAACAGATGGCTCAGGAGCAAAGGCAAAAGCTTCTATGAAAATTGGTAAATACAATACGATGTTCAGTTTCATTCATGTGTCACTAGAGAAGATCTCAAAGGCTTTGAAATTTATGCCAGCGGATCTAAAATGTGCGTGATAGTTAAATGTGTTTTGATAACTCTTTATATTTTGTAACAATTGCCAGCATGTGTTGATGATTCCTTATCACAAACCCATTTTCACATTACATTAAAGCACTTTGTTCTGACTTCTTTTCAGAGGGCTGTGAATTTCTCCAAAACCCCCCTGCTGGATTTTATCCAAGGCTTGGTGTGATAGGTTTTGCTGGAATTGTTGGATTGTTTCTTGCTAGAGGTAAATGGGAACCTTTTGAACTGTTTATATTATGATTTGGGATAAATAATTTATTTGTGGTTTTCTGGATACTAATTTTTAATTGTGACACATGAGATCTGACTTAACTGTACAAGCATGTTTCTACAGTGTTCCTTCAATTATAAAGAAACTTCATGTAAAAGGTGTGTAATGACCATCAATTATTGTTTATGAACACTGTATTTGGTACTGGCATCTAGTCTTTGATCTTTTACAGTTCTAGCTTATTATAGCAAAAGTAGGAGAGGATTTTTTTTTTCCCCCAAAAAAATAATTTTAATTTCTGAAGTTCTGAATCACATGTTACTGTGGAAAACTACAGAGCAATATTTTATTATAAAATACAGAGGTTCCTGAACTATGATACATGTACAATTAGTTGCATGTTCAAGTTCCTTTGAAGTATTGTTTGTCCAGGCACAGAGCTGCTGCAGATGGTGATATTCAGCAAAAATACTCGTGAACTCTGGGTGTACTATAAATACATGCTCATTTTTGCTATAGAAATGCTATACAGTTGATTTCTTCACGCTAGTCATTTATGCTTTCATAGAAATAAATGCTATTTTAAGAAATGTTAGTTGTGAAAGTGTTTTGTATTTGTATTGAGATATTCTTAATACAGTGAAATGAAGTAACACAACAAGAAAACTTGCAGGTAACGGAACTGTAAAGTTCTAGATTTGAAATACTAGTGAGTACGTGCTTTGGATAAAAACTCACCTTTGTGGGGCCTGTGTATGTTGAACAAACTGGAAGTGTGTGCTTGGCTATGTAGAAATGGAAAGCATTCTGTGAATATGTACACTTACATATGCACCCTCAAAATATTTAATTTCCCAGTGAAGATGATGAAAGCAGTATTTTTTTTTCTACCATATTTTTTTAAATGAAAATCAAGGTCTCCAGCTTAATCCATTTGAAGTTCTTTCTCTTCAAATTCCTGCTTCTTGAGTTCTGTGATTATGAATGAGATCAGCTTCCAGCCTTTATGACTGTAGCAAAATTAGCGGGAGGAAGTGCAGTCTTGGGGTTGGATCTGAAAGATGAGAGGGTCCTAAGTTTAATAAAAGTAAAAATCCCTCATAAAACAAATGTCTGATTTGTGAATCTTTTAGGACGGGAGCCATAATTTTAAAACTTTTTGTCTGGTTATAGTTTACAATACTGACTGCTATTTCCAGAAAGTATGCAAACGTGTGGCTTCACATACAGAACAAACTGTTCTATGAGGAACAGAACTACTGCGGCCTGGCTTCTGTAGGTCTGTTCTATGACCTTTTTTTCTCCTGTACTGCTTGCTTTTCTCCTTTACCTCCTCCCTTCTGTGTTCCTTTCTGACAGGGTAAACTGCAGCATGCTCTATAACTGATTCAGCGATGCATATTGTCACTGGCCAGCCAGGATACACAACCTGTGGCCAGCTGTGATAAGAGGATGAACTTTTCAGGCAGTTAAATTATTTTAGACCTGTATAATTGAATAGAAAATTCAAATTGATTAAAATGTTGAAAATGTAGTTGGGGACTGAGCAACAGGCATAGCATAATTCTGAGTACTTTAGTCTAAAAGTACTTTCAAATGCTTTGCAGATTGCTATTTGCAATCAAGAAAATTGTTCATAAGAGCAGTTGTGGAAGAGTCAGTATTTGTGAGTCAAGGTGACTTACAAAGTTTGTATTGGAAAGCCTCTTGTTCTGCTTGACGTATCAAAAGAATGCTATCCTAACCTTTCTTTGCCTGAGTTTTTCCTTTTAGTTTAGAAAGAGAATCAGTTGATAGAATTCTCTTAAACATCTCTTAAATGTGGCTTTTACTTCATTATTCAGTACTGAAATAAACTATGTATTACTACAGTAAATATAGTTTTAAGGTAATTTTCACTATGGAAAGATGTTAGTAAAAATATTTTCTTAAAAAGGTTAAAAGAATAATTACTGATCAGAGTAATCATGTTTCTTAAGAAACCAGTAGGACTGAACAGAAAATATGCTAAACTGTATTTAATAAAATTGCTTCGATTATAAATAAAAGGGTAGGGCCATTCAGCTGTCTTGGTTAACATAGACTCTAACAATGTTTTGGGTTTTTTGTGTTGTTTTTTTTTTCTTTTTGTTATGAAACAGGCTCAAAAATAAAGAAGTTAGTGTATCCCGCAGGTCTCATGGGTATTGGTGCCTCTGTGTATTACCCTCAGCAAGCAGTTTCTATTGCAAAGGTCAGTGATGATACCTTTCTTTGGAGAAGTGTCTTTTACTTTGATTATTGCCTCCTACTTTCAAATTACCTGGTAATCCATTTTTAAAACCCATGTCAGTGTACTTGGCACTTAACAAAATGATAGTTATTTTGTCAAAGAACATGCAGCCTAGGCTGAAAGGTGGTTAGATACTCTGTTTCTTTCAGTAACTTGTTTTTTTTCCTAACATCTGCAGTAGTGTCTTCAGTTTGAGGAACATAATTTCCTTTCTGAATCTCTAACCTCAAGTAATTATGAATTAATGTAAATATCCTTAGTAAGTGAAGTTTGCATGTTTACTTACAATACTAAGGAAGCCTGAGATATCTTGAAAGCAAAAGAAAACAGGGTTTGAAAGAAAGAAGAAAAAAAAAAAAAAAGGAGATTCTGTAGAGAAATTGTAGGAACAACATTTTGAGATAAACATTGTTATTGAAGTTTTCTGCTTTTTGTTGGATAGAGTTTTAAGAGAGATAGCATGCACATTCTTGAATGGGGTAAGAATTCTGCTTATCAGATGCCTTTCCTGTTTATGCATTTGTTCTTTCAGGCACATAAGAAACATGTTAACTTACAGTTGCTTAAGTGGGTTTCCTGTGAAAGACAGACCTGAAGAGACCAGACAATTGCTTACAGCCCATACTGATGCCAGTTCATATGCCTTGCTGTCCACTTAATTGTACTGGCAGCTTTCTCAGTTCTCCACCACATTCTCTTTCAAATCCAGCTTTTAACGACTCACAATGCACATATTTTAGCCTGTCAGCAATACTTTATATTTCAGGCTTTGGTAAATTGGCTATCCAGTTATTGGTGACCTGTGAATGACACTGAGATGTCAGGATGAAAATGTGATATTCTCAAGAACATATGATGTTCTTTGAAAACTGAAAGGTCATTGACATAGGGAGAGTCAAAAACACTGTGTTTGAACTCTGCCAGTATGGTGATACCCTGATCTTTGGAAACCTTTTTTAGTACTGCCAGGATTCAGATGCTCTAAGTACAGGTAGTTCTGTTGACTTATTCTCAGGGAGTGAAAAGTGTGCAAGTGGCAGGGAAAAAAAAAAAAAAATCAACATTTAAGAAGCTTAGACATTTCTGTTGGAAACCGTGTATTGGAATTCTAGTTGTCTTCTGAACAGTGAAGTGGGAAGTGATTGAATGGTGTTCAAGCTGATGTTACTGTTTTTAAAGAAGCTCAGTTCAGTCTTAACTATGGATTTGCTGCTAACAGCTTCACAATATCTTGTTTATTTTATGAAAACTTTGAAGTGCGCAATTGCCCTTTGATTAATTCACAGTTCTTAGTCTGACTGTAACAAAAACTTTGATACAAGACCATGAGCCTGCAACTTGATCGGAATAGGTTTAGCTTTGTTGACTTGGTCAGGACACTAAATGTATGAGTTTGAAAACTTCTGTGGAGAGAGTGATATCCCAGATACTGTTTTGGTTCCTCTAATCTCTTTTGTGCTTTTCTTTTCTTAAAGAAGCAGAGTTTTAAGCATATCAGATGTTACTATCCATAATTTTTGTGCTTTGATCTGAAATTGGAAGCACTTTCAGCTCTAGTAATTATTTTGAGATGTTTCATAGGCCTTTCAAAACATTTCCATAAGACTAGAAAGGGATGCTGGCAGTACAAAGCTTACTTGCCAAGTTAATAGAACAGTATAGGAAATATTCTGGAACATAAATTTTTTTTTTATTTATTTATTCTTTATATTATGTTCTTTTTAATTTTCTTCCACATTTGAGTACTTCATCACTGCTTTTCCATTTACAGTGGTATAGTTCCCTTCATTTGGTAAACTTTCAAATTTGACCATACTTTAAAAGACTAAGAAAGTTTTAGGTAGTAATTTTTTTTTTTTCCTTCCCACCTTTGTTAAAGACTTTTTATAAAGAGTTGGAAATAAACACAGCAAAATGTATTTGCAGTTGTGGTACAAAGTTTGATGCATCTTTCTGGAAGAAAACTTTTTTTCTTTAATTTATATGTATGAGATGCTAAGTGAATTTAAAGCAACTGAATTCATCATTGGTAATAGGTAGAATTTCAGACACTGTTCATCTAACTGGAGATGGAAGAAATGCACAGTTCTAAAATTTTTAAGTTTCTTCCAGTCTCCAACAATTCACTGCTCAGAGATTTCCTGAGCCAGAGGTGATTTCTATGTATATAACAATGCCTGAGGAATTTCCCTCCTGTTAACTTACTGAACTTCCCCTTCAACCCCATGCAAGCATCCTGTGCCAAGGAGTTCTACCGCTGGGCACACATGGTATGCAGAACCACTTCCCTTTGTCTGAACAAAATTAAGTACACTAGTTATGTACCACAATGGTAAGGGATGTGCTTCTGGGCAAGAGATCATGTTACTGCCTTACAGAAGAGGCTATTTAATAAGTGGAATTAAAAGAAAGCAAACTCAAATCAGCAACTACATTTCCAAGTCCCAACTAAATCCAAAATGTAGGCTGTTTTAAATACAAAGAGCTAGCATATTTGTCACCGCATTTGACAATTACAGTTGTACTTTTGTTTTAAACAAGTCTGTATGATGCATTGAGTTTTCCCTATATTTGAAGGTGATAAAGGTCATCGGGGAAAAAGGCACACCAACTGTTCCAGGGATGAATGTGTTAAATTTCCAAAATCTCTGAATTCAAACATTACAGGTATAGATGGCTACCTTCTTTTTCAGTATCAGGAGTGTTCATTCTCAAGTACTTAAACAAATAGTTCTGAAAGTCAGAGGAGCCTATGGCTCGTCTGGAAAGATAGTGTGATCAGATGTGGAAGCAGTACAAACCTACCAGGACTGAAAAATAACCACAATAAACAAACAAACAGAGGGTTTTTTTGGTCTGCAGTGTTACTGAGGATGCAGCCATCAACATAAAATGAGAAACAACAGCAGCTATCCATAAGCCATTTCTTGTTCCTGCTTAAAAATACTCCATTAAAATACTTAAAACACTCTAAATACCTTAACAGTACAGACTTAAAAATATGCTTATTATGGGAGTCATATGATCAAATGAATTATGAGTTGCACCAAATGAGAAACTGGTCATTCACATTGCTGGAGTGAAGTAGCTACATCACAAGGTACAGCAAGCCAGGTAGTTTAGTCTGCCACAGTCAACCAATGTTTCAGCACTGTGCACAGCTCCCAAGAGCTGGGACCCACGTGCATGTTCACCGTTCGCATGGGTTGAAAAATACAATTCTAGGCAGACTGTAAGCTGCAAGTTACAGGGTCAACAGGAACATAGCTAAGAAATTTCTGAAACCACCCAATGCATCCTCTCATGAGCACAATGCTAGAGTCACACTTTAGGCTTGTGTTCTATACCTCTCTTTCTCATGGAGCAGTAGAAGAGGAAGCAGGTGGGTACTGCGGTTGCCACTACTGTTCTTGGAGTGGCAGTTCCAACCAGGAAAAGTAAAAGGAACAATCATAATACAAACAGTTCATTCAGCTGTTCAAAGTGTTAACTCCAACATTCATACAAAGAATTCCTTTCAAAGAGGGACAAGTTTTTTCCATTTAGTCATCTGGAATTCTTAATTTCTGGAAGGCAACAATTTCCAGCTTGTGTTAAATTGCAACATGCTAAAATACCACTCCTGTTCAATGCAGCACTGTAAGCTTGTATGCTAAAATTTGAACAAACAAGTTTGAAAGTCGGTTTGAGTGGTTCTCGATAGCAACTCTGAAATAGTTTGGAAGTGACCTAGGGCCATAAGCACCCATAGGCACTTCAGGGGTAGCATCAGCAGCATCGGTCTCTAAGGCCTAACGTGCATGTAAACAAGCTCCTATATTTTAATTCCACCCAGGACCATAAGCATATAATTTTGACTATACCATATGTTATATGTTAAGATAACTGATCAGAATTATGGTTGGCAATTCTTTATCTACATTGCATCCTGAGAAGCTAAACTTGAGAATATGTTGGCTTTTCTAGATTTATATTGTTAACGAAGTAGTCATAGTGCAATTTTACAAGCATTTCATTCTGCAGCAAATATGGATCAAATGACCCCAACTCCCTCTTTTCAACCCACAGTTCCTGTAATCATGTCATGCTTTCAGTTGTGCCAGTACAATTGTTTATGCCTTATGGACTGAACTGGGCAAGGGACGAGGTATAGGTTCAAAAGACATAGAAATAATTTAGTTTGTTGTCAAAGAAATAAATATGTCTTAGGAAGCTTTTCTTTCTTTCAAGAGGAAGATCAGCATAACACACACTACTTTAGAAAATTCAAAAAGTTCTAACAACAAGGAACAAAAATTAATTCTAATGATAATGAGACTAATTTAAGTAACTTCATAATGGAGAGTTTTTTCCAGATGGAAGATAAGCCACAGTAAATACAAAATATTTTGAATGTATTATCATAGAATAGAATCATAGAATCATTAAGGTTGGAAAAGACCTCTGAGATCATCTAGTCCAACCATCAACCCAACACCACCATGTCTACTGAACCATGTCTTGAAGTGTCACATCCACACATTTTTTTGAACACCTCCAGGGATGATGACTCCACCACCTCTCTGGGCAGCCTCTTCCAATGCCTCACCAATCCTTCAGTAAAGAATTTTTACCCAATATCCAAGCTAAACCTCCCCTGGTGCAACTTGAGGCCATTCCCTCTATCGCTAGTTACTTGGGTGAAGAGACTGACACCCTCCTCACTACACCCGCCTTTCATGAAGTTGTAGAGAGCGATCAAGTCTCCCCTCAGCTGCTCCTCAGATGACTTGTTCTCCAGACCCTTCACTGGCTTTGCTGCCCTTCTCTGGACACGCTCCAGCACCTCAATGTCCTTCTTGTAGTGAGGGGCCCAAAACTGAACACAGTATTCCAGGTGCGGCCTCACCAGTGACAAGTAGAGGGGGACAATCACTTCCCTTCTCCTGCTGGCCACGCTATTCCTGATACAAGCCAGGATGCTGTTGGCCTTCTTGGCCACCTGGGCACACTGCTGGCTCATGTTTAGCCGGCCGTCAACCAGCACCCCCAGGTCCTTTTCTGCCGGGCAGCTCTCCAGCCACTCTTCCCAAGCCTGTAGCGTTGCATGGGGTTGTTGTGACCCAAGTGCGGGACCTGGCACTTGGCCTTGTTGAACCTCATACAGTTGGCCACAGCCCATCGATCCAGCCTGTCCAGATCCCTCTGCAGAGCCTTCCTGCCCTCGAGCAGATCGACACTCCCACCCAGCTTGGTGTCACCTGCAAACTTACTGAGGGTGATTACTTATGATTAGCTGGAAAGCAGTACAGTTCCAAAACACTAGTTAAAGGTCCACCAGAACAAAATGAACTTCAGTATTGAATTCAGTTCCCTTACCACATATACAGTCTGACCATTTGTTCAAAGTTACACAGGTTAAAGTAATACTAGCAGTGAGGAAATAAATCCCATACAAATTTGTGATGTATTAGAATGATTACTAAAGCAGGAAAAAAAAAATTCAGAAACATCATTTATGCCTGCCCTGTTCTAATAGTTTTGGTTTTCCAGCTTTGCCTGCTGTGGGAGATGGGGTGATACCTTCTTATTTATTGATTTCATAAGTTTTTTAGTTGAATAGCTGTCTCGTTGGGCAAGTTGTCCATTTTTGCTCTTCTTTATTTCTAAGAAAACTGATAGTGATATGAAAGTGAGTACTGACCTGAGCCTGGAGCTGTAAAAACCCAACACTCTTGAGTTTTAAAGGATGCAGATCCATATCATGTAAGGGGCAGGAGATACTCTTTTATTAGACTTTGGGATTTCTCCTGTCATAAAATTACCTGTTGNAGAGCGATCAAGTCTCCCCTCAGCTGCTCCTCAGATGACTTGTTCTCCAGACCCTTC
>VZTL01056151.1:238-10364 GCA_013400535.1 Scopus umbretta | reverse complement strand
GCCGCGCCGGGCGGAGGGAGCGGCTCTGGGCGCGGCCCCGGCCATCGATCCGTGCCACTTCCCCTAATGGCCCGTCTCTTCCTCCTCCTCCCCCTCCCCTAGGGCGGATCGTCCCCCGGCCTCCCTGTATGTGAGAGACGGGGCCGGCGTCTCGGACGGAGCCGGGCCGCGGGAGGGCTGAGCCGGCAGCCGCCGCGGGAGGAGCGGAGGCTTCGGGGAGCGCTTCCTTCCCACCGCCCGCACCGCCTGCGCGGCAGCCCCAGCATGGAAGCCATCGCCAAGTACGACTTCAAAGCCACCGCGGATGACGAGCTGAGCTTCAAACGGGGGGATATCCTTAAGGTAAGTGGAGGGTGGGGGCCCGGGAGTTCCCCCGCTCGCCCCGGGCTGTTCCGCGTCTCTCGGGAGCCTCTTCCTGCCCGTCAGACCTGACCCTCTTTCGCGTCCCCCGCGCACGCCATCTCCTTTTAACAGGGCACCTCAAGATTTCCTCAGTCGCAGCCTGACCTCTTTAAGAGCAGGAGAGGCTCTTTCGTTCCTGTGTTAAGCGTGCACCCCGAAGGCTCTCATTTCTCTCTTCCGAGATGGGAATATTTGAAAACTGAGTCGTAAACATGGTAGCACATAAGCAGACGAACGAGAGAATCTCTACGCTGAGCTCCCTTCTACGAGAGGAAACCCCTTAAAGTAATCAAGATCAATTTGGTATTCCTTTCTTTTGCTTCCTGCCAAGGACTCCAATATCAAAGAACAGTGATTAGATTATTTCTCAGTAGATAATCTTTTGGCATCAGGCTGTCAAATATCGGTGCTGAGTTTTATCTTCGGTCCTGATGAACTCGAGTGATAAGCTTGTGGCTGAATATTTAATGGATGTAAGTGGATGTTGGAGTGCATCAGAGGAATTTTGGTCTATAGTTCTTTCAATACATCAAAGGCTTTTTAGGCTTCATCTTGGCTATATTAAAGGAATTTGAAAAACATTTGAATTTCTAAAACTTTCTTTTTAAAAACTGGACAGGCAGAACAAGCCCAAAACTTTATTGAGGGGGAGTAAAATACAAAAATCAATAGTGATTTGGCCTCAGTGAAGCATGGCGCTCAGCTTTGTTGCTTCCAAGTAGTAAGAGCCATATTGCGTAGTGTTTTAATGGAGTTTCAGTCAGAGTCAGTATTTCTCCAAAAACATGTAAGATGGGCTTTGCCTTCCTAGCATGATGTATTTAGTATTAAAGTGTTTTAAGCTGCTTCTTTCTAAAATGCTTTGAGTAGAAACTGTTTTGAGAGTTGCCTGTCCTGCCGATGTAAGGCTGTAACTTTGCGTATGGCAACAAATCAAGCCCTGCAGACCTCAATGGGATTACTCATCTGCTCAGAATTTTTATCAGAGAAGGGCTTGATTTTAACTACTCGTTTAAGATAAGTTGGAAAAAACAACCTCTACATGTAAACTTAATATGTGTCTTTTATAGCTGAGAATTCAGTAACGTAACTGTGGCTTTGTTAAAAGTGCAGTAATAGTGTGTGGCCATCAACAGGTGAAGGTTGCAAAAATGTATCGTGCTTTGAGATTGTTAGCTTTTAAAATAATTGCATCTGTATATATCCTACACGTCCCTGGCCATAATTGGCCTAAATATGCCTGTTAGACCTGTACACCTCAATTCCAGTGTTTATGTAAATTACCAGAATATTTCTTTTTGCTGTTTTTAAACATTAGAGACTGTCAGAATTTTAGAAGTCTTCTGTGATAACCCTGCACTTACTTTTCTCAACCTGAGCTGTAGTCTTCTGTTTTGGGTTACTACTACCTACCCTCAGCTTTTATAGTGTATTTGAAGTAGACCACAGCTGAAGTCAGCTTGTAGAAAAGGGAAAAATGAAGTATAATGAAATACAGTTTATTTTAAAGTGTATTCTTAATTATTTTCCTCTAGTTTGGTATAGAAGTTTGCTGAAGTACATGAAAAAAGGTCTTGTAAAATTTACAATTAAAACTATTTTCTTCTTTAAGAATTAAAGGAAAAATAACTTTTTTAGACTCTTGAAAGTTTAAGTCTGTGCTAAAATTCTTACAGCTGCACACAGTGGCTGATAGTAAGGTGTTCTTGAGTCCCAGCCATTTGATGTCATCCCATAGATACAAATTTTGTCACAATAATAGAAACATGGTGGTATATATGCTGTTACACTACATTACTCATTGTATTTTTCCTAGAATACAGAGAGGGATTTTCCTACTCGACACAAAACCTAGGCTGAACACTTCCTCAAAGCATTGATGAACAGTTCTTCAAACTGTATATCCTTTCAGCTCTTACTCAAATTTTACGTATTTACTTCATCTATGAGTAAACTGAGTCATGGAAATGGTAAATTGCTCAAGATTGTCACTAAAGTTAGTGGAAACTCCCAAGTGTTTCAGGAGTCCTTCTGCACACAGTTGAGATGAGTTCTGTGCAGTATGGTAAGGTTTGCTCTCCAAAGCTGGCAAATTTCAGACAAATTAGGCAAAACCAATTAGAATTGTTACAGTTCACTTTACTCAAACCAACAAACTTCTGTGGCACTTTGTCATTTTGAAAGTCCAGTTCACTTCAAATGTGTTTCAGGTCATGGAAATTAATTTCTGTCAGACATGCCAGATCTGTTTTGTTAGTACTTTGCTCATGACTGAGAAATCTTAGGGTAACCCATTCACGTGCCTCATGTGACCTTGTCTTATTAATAAGGTCGATCCTGCTGCCCTCAAATGAATTGGGAAGAGAAATAAACTTGTAACATGTTGAATGCACCTGCACACTTTGCTCTTTAGATATCCCTTGCTGAGGTGCACGTGTAACTTGACCTGTAGCGAAGACTTCTTTAAATCTAGCTGTTAGATGCCTGAATTGGTGCACCTCCAGGAAGTCAAGTTAGTTTGATGGCATTTATGATGATGGCAAAGGATTGTTCCGTACTGCAATGTTATGTCTTGGCCACACTAGGGAAAGAACAAAATCTCTAATACTTGAATTTCCGCTCCCTGGAAGTTCACGTTTCTCTTTGGGGAGAGAAGGCAAAGATGCACGCTGTCTGACTCCCTCTGATTTCAGCAGATAACTTGCCTATGATGTCATGGTGCCATTACTGCTGCATACCCACATTCGGGACTCGATTGAATAGCATTTGAACTGTAGCCATTAAGCTGGTTGTTAGTAATCTTGTGGCCGGTTTCCAAAAGTGAGTGAAGATAGTTGACCTTTGGCTTGCGACTGTAAAACAGCAGAGTGAAGAGGAAAAGTGCTTGGCCTTTTCCTTTGTGGGCACTATATGGTAAAAACTTCTTCTGTGATTTTTGCAACCCTGGCGGTACACTGCATCCCCTTATCCTTTTGTCTAGTGGTTCTATAGCAATGTGTGGTATTACCATTCAGGAGATGCAAAGTGACAGCTTGCTTTAAACTTTTTAAATAACGCTAGCTACTACTTGCTGAGCCTTTTCCAGAGAAAAGGAAAGCTTGCTGCTTCCTTCTGTGTCTTCTGATTACAGTACAGTGCTGCAGCTCTCCAGATCACCGTTTTTTTCATGTACTGGTGGCTGCTTCACAAAAACTTGTTGGTGACCGGCATCCTATTGGGGGTGTGAAGATATTATGTCCTGTTATTTTAAAAAGTGAAAAAAGGAAACTGAGTGATTCTTACTTGAAATTTTGATTTACTGTTTTTCACTTTGAATAGTTGATGATTGTCATGACGCTTTTTCTATCTTTCCCCCTTTCACTTGCTGTATTTATTGAAGTTGGGAGTAGTGAACTTCAGTGTCTGTATTTGTTATTCAGGTTTTATGTCTCCAAAAACTGTTGTATTTCTAGCAGCTTCTGGTTTTGTTGGCCTTTGTGCTAACTGGCAAGTATCCAGACCTAAAGTGTGCTAATACTTGCTGGTGGTTTGGCAGGAACCAGGCCAGAGGGGAGGAGAGAAGAAAAATCACCATTCTTTCTCTCATCTCATCATCATGTCTTTTCTCTATTCCTCCTACACCTAATCTGAAGTGTACAGTTAATACCATGGGGCTCTGATAACCATTTCTGCATGGTTAACATAGAAGCACTAAACATATTCATACATATCTTGAATGTTTGAATTGTGTTGGGGTTTGTTTTTTGTTTTTTTTTTTTTAAAAAAAAACACTAGACCACTGCTCCATTTCCTCTTTCTCCTTCTGTCGTAGGGTTGGGGCATAGCTGGAAAATGATCTTCTGAAGAACTGAATAAGTTCCTGTTCCCAGTAACTGTCAGCCTAATTAATTCAGGGGCACTTACAGATTGGTTTTATGAGTAAAATTATTCAGGGGGTGTTTTAAATAGAGGGGCTATCATCTTTAATTTGGGTTTTTTGACATTTGTATGACACACAAACCAGCTTCCCTATATGCTAAAAGAAGGAATTCCTCAACAGGATTTTGATCACTTGACAATTTCATTCAGCAAAGTCAAGATTTTTTTTTTTTTTTTCCTACTCTGATCATAGGCTTGACAGTCACTGCAGGTTCTGTTCACGTGATTGCCACCAGACTTATTTTCTTTCTGTCAGCCTTTAAGAGGATTGAGTGTTTGCAAACAGTTGATGCTGAGATGGCATTTTCAGTTCCTGCATGAAAACCATTTTTCTCTGATGGATACAGTGAAATAGTTTTGAATAGAGGGAGGAGTATGATAAACAGGGGGAGCATGGTCTCCCTTCTCTTCTTCATCATCCCTTGTCTTTGACCTCACCTGCATTGTCTGTTATGTCGTGGTGTCTGTGCTGGAAAACAGAAGTTCACAGCTTGCTGAAGAGTAGTGTAAAAACTTTTCCTCTGTTTTGGGGGAAATTGTCTTCATTCTCATCCTTCCTCTCCCTTCCTTACAGGCTTCCTTCATCTTTCCCCATTTTTTATAAGGGGAGGAACTCAGTGTGGTCTTGATAATTTTAATACATGAGAAACAATTTTCTATATTAATGATAAGGGCAACTTGCAAGCACTATGTGCTTCACAGTGAAATAGGTCAAATATTAGCACAGGTTGCCCAGAGAAGTTGTGGAATCCCCATCTCTGGAGATACCCAGACAAGTCCCTGAGCATTCTGATCTAATTAGGCTTGTTTTGAGCCGGAAGGTGGCTTGGGTGACTTCCAGAGGCCTTTCCAACCTATGTTATTCTGTGACTTAGCTGTGAGTGGCAAATTGGTTGATTTGTAAAGGTGCGCTTCGGTCACATTCCTTGGCTGGTGGCCTCTAATGAAGAAGGTATTTGTCATCAATATATGATCGATATTGCAGTCTAAGAAACTGTCAGAAAATCACAGATACTCATAAAGACAAATACAGTTATCTTAAATGTAGTTGATTTGGCATCCTGGCGGTTGGAGATCTGTGTTACAAAGAGATGCCGCTATAAGAGGTTGCATTCTTCTGGTGTACCCACCTATTCAATGCCTATGTCTCTAGTATGAACTTCTCCAATATTGTTCTTGCGTACGATAGTAATCTGAAGGTAGGATGTGTTTTGTTACCCAACTTCTCAAGGCATTGTAGGGGAAAGGTTGCGGGAAGAAACTGCCTAACCTCCACAAGGTGCATGTGCCCAAAAAATAAAACACTCGCGTATTTGTAAAAGAGCTTGGACCTGCATAGAGCAAGATTGCGTTGCTGAAGGTGTCTCTATGCAGAAGACGTAAATACAGAGTATTCCAGACTGAAGGTGTAAAGCAGTCTTTGCAAGCAAGGAGTAAACACATTCCTCCTTAAAAATGGCATCTTTGTTTTTATTTAGTAGCTATTTGTGATGATTATTTAAACTTGACACTGAAAGCAGAGAAAAATGAGCTCTTGTGAGCTGTGTGCAGTCTGAAGCCTACTGGAGTTTTGAATGTCAAACAAGACACTGATTAAAGCTAGTGGTCAGCTCAGCTAATTTTATTATATTGACTTAACATGTATTGCATTCTGTTATAACCAGGGGAAATGATGCTAATTTGAAGCTCCAGCTGCCTTTTGCCAATTTAATAGAAGTCTGTTGTTACAGCTTTTCTGCGAGGTCCAGCTTTTGATATGACTGGTGTGACAGACTTGTGAAAAGTGTTAGCACAGACATATCAGCAAATCAAATTTTGGCTTGCTAAATTAATCATCTGCTTTGTTCAACATGCAAGTCAAACTGCAACCAATGTGATCTGCTTTTGTTTGTATTTACTGGCAACACAAAAATGTCATCTCTGATTCAGTGGCGTTTCTCTCATGATAACTGTATGATGAGGGAATGTCTGAGAATTTCAGATCAATAAAATCTTTTATTCTGAGGAACATCCCAGGTGCTAATGGACTAACTTTGATTTAGGTTTTTTTTAATGAAAATGGTAAAAGCTTGATCACAGCTGGGGGAAGAAAAGAGCAATTATGACTTATAGTGGCAAGTATAAAGGATTGAGAGTATCATAAATGTAAGTATTCATAGTTTTCCAGTTTCTGTGCAGAGCCCTCCTAAATGGGGGAGGAAGAGGGATCCTTTTTGTAGTGAAATTCAGACTTTTCTGATTTCTCACTATAATTGATAAGGATCCAACTAAGCGAGGGGAGATAAGGAATCCAATTTGTCCGGGTACAGTTCAGCGTAACATAAGCGGTAAAATATATGACCCCTTGATAAAATCCCTTGTGCTTTAAAGTTGCCAGTGGCTATATACCAGAAATCAATAACTAAAGCCTAAACCTCAGGAAAAAATGCGCTGGGCAAAACTAATTCTATTTCTTTGAAAATGAAAGAAAATTAAGCATTAGTCCCCTAACAACAGCAGAGCAAAAAAATCTTAGAATCTCACACTGAGCAAAAAGTGAACATAATTCATCAACCGTGATGAATTTTACAATATAAATCTAAATGGAGGAACTATTAAAGATAACATTAGGACAGTTTCACAGTTGCTGTGAGACTGAACTGTTGTATTAATTTAAGGCTGTTATACCAATGATGCCAGATTTCCATAGTTAACTTGCTGGTTACCTCTGAATTAAAGCCTTTCCTAAATTGTTAATGGTTTTATTTGTGTAGGTCTTGCAAGACTTGAAAAATCAAAGCTAGCTCTAGAACCTTAACAAAAAATAGCTTTAAAAAAATCCAAACGTCCCTACTCCCCACCCTCCCTGCCCCCAAAAACCCCCACTTAAAGCCAATCATATAATGGGCATCAGCAAAGGATTTAGCAACATACATGAACTAGTTCAGATGAGTTTTGTTTGAGTTTTTCCTGAGTGACTATGTGTGTAGCTTCACATTTCTTCTGGTCTGTGGTACTGAATTGCAGAATGTCCTTTCCAGGTTTGACAGCAGAGTGTTGTTAAACCAGTAGGCAGAGCTCGGAGGAGTCTGTCGCGCCTCTCTTCATGGAAGATTACGGGTATGTCTGTGCTACGTGGTGAAGAGATGGGGCTGTGTCTTCTGTAGCTATGTCCAAGCTAACTTTCAGGTAGCTAGAGTAATGATAACCAGATTATGGGATTCAGCATGATTTACGAAACTTACACAGGACTCTGGATGAATACTTAGCCTGCACTCAGTTCTGTGTTACAAGGTGTGTGATAACATTTGCGTTTGAGCTGGCTACTCTGGAGGTCTTAATTTGCAAAATGTGTAGCAAAGGATAAGCCTATTTCCCTTCTTCTGCCCTCACTCCCTTCTTTCAGTGCTGGTGAGATAGGTGCTGGCCAGAGAGATGAAGCTATGACTTCTGAATGTAATGTTTAGGTAGAAAAGTGACCAAGGAGGTGCATTTGTTGTTCCCCTGGTGCCTAATCTTACAGACTTGGAGCTTTTGTGTAATAAACCATTTCACTGGGGCACTAGTGAAAAGAGGGATGAGGTCTCAATGGTTTTTTCTTATTTTTTTCACTTGCTTTATTTAGCATTTTGTTAGGAAAGCTGCCTTTGCTCTTTTATAATTTCCAGTTTTCTCTGAAAATTCTGTTAAATTCAGAATGCAAATGAGTAGGTGACTTGTATGTGTTCCGTGTTTCTATGCAGATCAGCAAACTGATACTGCAGTAGTTTGATACACTTGTCAGTATCAGTTCTTATCTGCAGCTTCATCCCACAGCAGTTCTTGCTCTTTCATTTCCTTTGCTGGCTCTGCAGTGGCAGTTAACATTATCTCCCAAATTGGTCAAACATCAGTGACTAGAGTATACGCAAGGAAATAAAAATGTGTTTTTAGATGCTTTGGGCCTTGGGAGAGAAAATAGGATAGGAGAATACTTTTTTTTTTTTTTCATTATCTGCAGCATAGGGAATGCTGTATAAAGTTCCTTTCCCTCAAATATCCGTATCTTTTTAGATGGAACAGCAGCATTGTCGATCTCAATCTGTCAAGCTTCAAGCTGCACTTTGTCACATTCTAGGCTCATGCCCTGTTGCTGAGTATTTAAAGCACTGTTCATGAGTGGCACATGCCTTCAACTTTGAAGTCATCTGGTAACACCTCATAAGAGTAGGTGTTCAAATGGAATAGAAAAACGATTGTAAAACAGACTGTCTGCGGTGGAGCCTGAACTTGTTCCCATGCCTTATATGCATGATTGGTGCCACCATCTGACAACTCAAGTGAGAATTGGTTTAACAAACTTAAGAATGTGTTTTTTCATGGTGACATGTGCTAAACACATGGGGTTGTACAGCTGAGCTCTAATAGAGCAAAAAGTGAACTGACAGTCTCCAAAACTGCTCATGATAATGATTTTTAGGATATTTATAGTATTTCTGAAACCCAGATGCTACTCTACAATACTTCCTGATTAGTTGTTAGATGCATCTGAAATTTGCATTTTAAATGGTTGTGTTCATAATTTTCCTCAGCCTGTATTTCTCTTTACTAAAAGAATAGTGTTTTTCTGTAGATACTAAATAAAAGCACATTTTAAAAATGTTAAATGTCTTGAAGAGCCTAAGAGGCTTTTTTCTCCCCTTTAGGAATGATTGCTCACTTGAGTTTCTGTACCTGATCTTAGATCTTTTTGTCTCCAATTGTTTGAGGTTGTGAAAACAGATAGACAGTCCTGTTATTGAAGATTCATCAAATTAGTTGTTTTTTGATCCCTTGGGGGCAAGTCAGGATGGTGACTGGAGTAAGGCAAAAGTTAGGGCAGCTATTTTTGTCTAGGAAGTAGATTGTCAGCCTCTGTAGAGTAATTAAGTTATCACTGTGATGTTCAAACATTACTGACCTTTATAAATAAAATATAGAAAGAGAATACTTAACAGAGTAGATTTATTCTGTTTGTACCTGCTGCATTAGCTTCTTTGCATGTGTTCATGTCAGCATGCACACTTTGTCGTGAACGGTGTGTTGGCTCCACTGCAACTGGACCTCATGCAGAGAGCAGAAAGCATTTTTATTTTTTATAAGTTCAGCTGAACTGTAATTACATGGTTTGTCTCTAAAACCTCTTATTTAAATAATTTGTCGCTGGAATTCATGCTTTCTGCATTAAGCCAACCTACTTCTTGCTCTAACTTGTACTAAAACTCTACAGGTTTACATGTGGAGGTAAAAAAAACTGCTGTTATGCAAAATTGTTTCCCTTGGGAGGAAAGGGGGGAATTCTTCATGAGTTATGTATGAGCCAGCAGGTTCCACTAATCACAGCAGCTCTGCTAGTGCAGAAGATTTGTGGTCTAAGCTAGTCAGCCCTCTGGTTTGTGAGAAATTGGCACAAAATTTTAAGCCACGCAACTCCTGCTGAGCTTGAGTAGATTTTTCCATTATAGATCCTTATGTGCAGTCAAATTTTGAGTATTCTTCTGTTACCTATGCTTCTTTAGCTTAAATACGAAAGTGATATTTTAACCATTTGATCTGGCTTTTACATTCTGCTGTTGACAGTAGATTATGGTCTGCTTGGAAAGAGCTATTCTTGGATTCCAGGTTTAAGTTAATTTGTTTCAGAATACTAGGAAGGATTTTAAGCTGCAGAAGTGTGCATCTTTTGCTGGTGTCTCTGGAAAATTTGCCACTTTTACTTAAGAGGTATTTCCCTGAGCTTCTGTGTAATTCAGGTCTTGTGCTGTAATGTTTACTACTACTGGGGGCATACCTAATCAGTGAAAACTCC
>VZTL01056148.1:0-15687 GCA_013400535.1 Scopus umbretta | reverse complement strand
AAAAAAAAAAAAAAGGCAGCAAAGGCCACACACACAGAAACAAAAAAGAAAGACACAAAGATTTTATTCTCTACTTCCCATCAGCAGGCGATGTCCAGCCACTTCCTGGGAAGCAGGGCTTCGGTATGCAGAGCAGTTGCTCTGGAAGACAAACATAAATAACAAATGTCCCCCCTTCCTCCTCCTTTCTCTTAGCCTTTATTGCTGAGCCAACGTCATACGGTATGGAATATGCCTTTGGTCAGTTTGGGTCAGCTGTCCTGGCTGGGTCCCCTCCCAGGATCTTGCCCACCCTCGACCGACTCATGACAGAGGGAAAAATGTTGGAGAAACAGCCTTGATGCTGCGCGAGTAGCCAAAACGCTGGTGTGTTATCAGCACCTTTCTAGCTAGCGATACAAAGCACAGCGCTATGAGGGCTGCTATGGGGACGATTAACTCCATCTCTGCCAGGCCCAATACAGTGGCACGCTGCCTTGCTGGGACAGGCTGGGAACAGCAACACAGGCTGGGAACCGCAACACTGGGAGCAATGCATCTGCAAGAAACAACTCAAAGCTGCCCAGGCCTTTCAGCAACAGCCAGCAGCTCCTGCTTTACCTGGAGACACAATACCACCAGTCAGCTCTGTAGGTAGCATATTGCCCCCTAAGCAGCAGCTGCAGTTTCCAGCTTCTGCTTAGTTTTGTTGTCAGGTTTAATATCAAATCGGGGATTGCAAATCTAGTCAGGACAGCACTGCTGGGAGACTACCAGGCACCGGGTGTCAGATACTGTCAAGTGTTGTCTGCACTTGATCTCTCCGGTCTGTCCTAGCATTACGTTTTTTGAGCAGGGATTTGACTAGAGGAGTGTTATAACAAAAAGGCCACTTTGTAGCTCCACACCTCTGTGCTGTTTGAGCTAAAACCCTGTAGAGTACAGATCCTTTCAAGCCAACAGCGTTGCAAGCAAATGCCTCTATTTGTGGAGTCATTTAAAATAGATCTTAAAAATAAGGTGTCTGATCACATAGTAGGACTGGTAAGCTTGGAATCTTATAAACAGCCACATTAAAAGGGGTTGCACTCTTGTAGTACCCTTATGCATGTGAATATCAGATTCCATATAGTTGTTTACTGAATTCAAGTTTTGAATTTCCTACCTTAATTGGCAGGAATGAAGAAGTAATCCCTCATCAGGCAGAGCTCGTAGTAAAAGTATAAAAAGTCTAATTTATTGCATTCTTTCAATATGACTTAATTTTTGAGCATTTCATGACAATCTGACCTAATATTGCACTGATTCAGACAATAGAGCTGTTCTATTGTACTTTAATGACTGGAAATGTAATTTGCTTCCTGTTTAATATTTAAGCCAGCAATAGTACCAAAAAGGCTTATTGCTCCTAAGAAAAGATGAAAGGGGCATAACTCTTAAGGTTTTTTTGTGTTCAAAATTTGACCTACTTTAAAAATCCTAGAAACTCATGGGAATGGTCCTCAGAATTAAAAATACCAATATAAGATTGTTGCCAGGGAATTTTAAGATACATCACTTCCAGCTCATTGAAAAGCAGCATTTCCCTCCCAAGGGAAATCCAGATAATTCAAAATTAATTTTTGTCCCGAAATACTGAATTAGCAGAGTTTTTCACAGAAAGGGACGTTTTAAAAGAAAAAATATTTTGAACTTCAGAAATATTTAATTTGGGCTTGATGATAATCTTGAAATTTTTCAGTTTGGCTCAGCTGAAGATCTGCCTGTGCCTGCCCTAGCTGCCTCTAGTGACCCTTACCGTCATCGCCAGTGGTCTGCGGGCTTGCTCCGTTATTCTCCTTGGAGAGACCAACTCCATGGCTAGCCCACATTGCCCATTGTCCACAGCAAGTAAGGAAGACAAATTCTGGTATAATGTGCGAGGAAGACAACTTGCAAAGGTTGAGTGGTAGAGGATAATGGAAACATGCGTTATCTGAACTGCTGCAACAGTGAGATACACTGTGGCTCAGACAGGGATGCAGAGCCCTAGAAATAAAGCGACTTGAACGAGAACAACATGACAAAAACAGTCTTCACATGAGGTACAGCTGTGGGCTTGCCCTACCACTTCCCCATAAAGGCCCATTGCCTTTTCATTTGGTATTACTGCACATCCCGTTATACTGTTGGACGATATTGCACACACAGCTCTACCGAGTCTCTCCTGTTCCCCTGCCCTCATCTCCTGCGACAGAGTCTTCAGGGACCACATTCCTCCTTGCTGGCCTTGTATTAGGGCTGTCCCCATTGCAGGGCTCAGTGAGTTGAGTCCCACACCTACATGGAGAGGAAACCTGAGGTCCAAGGCTTCATGAAATCCCTCAGGGACAGAGCCATTTCTGATACTTCACATATTACAAGCAGTGTGATGTACACTGTTAAGCCACTGTCATACTTCCACCTGACAGTTGGATATGCTGGTCTTTGTGTAAAGTGTTGGGTTTTTTTTAACCATCCACTTGGGATGAATATTGGTTAATATGCATAAAAAACCCCCAAAGCTATCACAAATAATTCCACACAAATACCTGTCTTTTGTCAGGCCCAACTAAAGCACTACTAAAAATCTCTCCTCTGGAAGCACATGCAAAAATGCCAGGTGTCACTGGAAGGAAGACAGAGCAAAGACAAATACTTTTGAATGTTTTGTTTCACTTGGTTTTATAAATAAGAGGCATCTCTCTGTAAACCATGACATTTTGACAAACAATGATGCTTTGTGTTTCCCTTTGGCGAGAAGAAATGTGAACAGAATAGTTTCAGGCAATCCGAAAAGCAGCTTGGGAAGGAATACTGCTCTCTACTATTCCCAGATCAGTCATTTAATTGCTCCATATATTTGGATAAGATACTTAGTCCTTATCTATATGCCAAGGTTGTACTGCTTTAGCTGTACCAGTTCAGTAAAGCTATACAAACTCTCTGGTATTAACACAACTATATTCATATTCAAGTACTTTTATCAGAATAATACATTCATGTTGGGTAAAGGGAATAATCTTACCACTATAACCTACCTTTGTACCATTATAACTGCTGGCACAGTGGGGAGTGTACTGTATAACAAAAAGATAAAAAGATCGCAGCCCTCACCAAAATGCTTATACCTAGTAGTAAAATTGTGTGTAGACCACCTTTGGTGCCTCACTTTCCCCCGTCTATAAAAGCCTTTTAGTCCCTTCCTCGCAGGGCTGTCAAGCCTTAATTCCTATCTGTAACAGGGCTTTGTAAAGTCTGCATGAAAGGTGCCAAGGCTTATTTTTAGCCAGTCACAGAGCTTTTCTGAGTTTCTAAAGAGTGTTTGCAAGAGGCAGCTGTGCCCCAAAACATGCCATAGCGGAGGAGTTCAGCTGGGCTTGCTTCCTTTTTCTGTGAACATTTCACATTACACTGGACTCAGACTCTTCTGACAGCAATTTCACGACATATTGACTGTGAAGTCATCCCTGTTATTTCATGTATTAATGTGAAATCCACTCCTCTATTTTTCTGGTCTTTGGGAATTGGCTTCTTCCCCCCGCCCCCCATTAGTCTGACAAGCAAAGGTTAAATCAAGAAGGACAAAAATCTTTCTTGTTCAAGGCAAAAAAATACAATAAGGGTGTTTTCCATGCTGCCTTTTACCTAAAATCTGAGAGGGGAAAAAAGAGAAGTCGAGAGACTGCCATCTGTTGGGAGAAACTAGGGAGTACAGCAGAGCCTCCCACCCTGGCAGCACCTGACAAGAGTTGAGCAATGTTGGGCTAATTGTTGGTGTAAATGACATCAGCATTTGGCCTACGATCAGTAGCTTGTCTCCGAATAATTTAGTAAGTACAAATATTAAAAATACTTGAAGTTAGGCATTAACCAGATGAAATGTTTAGACAGCACTAGTAAAATGCATTTGATCAAACTTTATGGACTGAAACTCAAACAGTTTTGTTTAGTAATAATAATGGGGATGCTGATGCAATTTCTAGTTAATCAAAAGGGGAAAATTCAGAAGCAGCAGTCTTTTGAAATTAAAGAAATATCATTTCAAGGGCAACTTTGAATTTGTTCACAAAAGATTTCCTAATCCACAAATCCATTCTGATGGCTCTTTTCTCAGAGGCATTCGCTCCGAGTGCCAAGGCCACTGATGTTTTCTCCAGGTTCACTGTTCATTTTGAAGCCATGGAGCAGGACAGTTTGCAGCAGGCTTTCTGCTCTATCTTGCGAGCCACACAGGAGTTCCAGCTGCTCAGCCCTGCATTAACTCACTCAGTTGTCTGCTACACTGGATATGAGACTCAGATCCAATGTTAGCAGGGAAAGACTGGATCTGCAAAGGCCCCAGAAGATGCCTACATGGAACAGGATGCATAGGAATGAGATCCTCTAGATTGTCAGACTCTGAAGGTTTACATACCTTTGTTTTCCGAACATCTAAGTAGAACACATCCTAACCCACATCATGAACATAACCTGCCCGCCCCCCACCTGCTTTCTTCCAAGAAGTACAGTGTTTAGGCACGGTGCAAGGACATTAGAACAGCCAACTCTCCCTGTTGAATGATAGCCTGGGTCCAGGAAGTCCATTAAACGGGAGGAAAGGTGAGACTTTAGAGACGCCCACTGGATTTTAAATGTTGGAGCCTTCCCATCAGGCCTGCTTTCCAAGTCACTTCCAATAGCACGGAACTCCAGCCTGAAGCTTCTTGCTGGTGTCTAGGGAGTGGGTCACATCTGGCTTGAATTTAGCATTTGCTATTTGTTAGCACTCTAAAGACTGTTTAATTTATGCGCACCCTGCGTGTATGTGCATGTGTGTATGTATGTATTAAGTAAGAGACAGCCGGTCCTATGCAGGCAAGGTTGACTGTTACCCCTGAGGCAAGAGGCCCATGGAAAGCAGGGTGGCCAGTGTTGCATTATCGCCCTTTACTATTCTTTGACCTCCACTTGATATATTTTTCCATAACCCTAGGCAGTGAGCTCTCTGTGGGTGGGAACTATCTGTGTGTTATTGTCTGTTAAATGAGGAACTCATTGTGGAATACAGCTTCTGAACTTTGCTACTAGACAAATAATACCAACAGGCAAGGTGGCCAGCATCTCTCTTAACTGGTCCACCACCACAGGCAAGGTGGATATTGCCTGATCCAGAGGTAGCCTGCAACAGGAGTAAAAAACTGTTCCCTTAGAAGTGTGCCAACACTAGCAAAACATCAAAGCCGCAATTGCTAACAGCATGAATAACACACATCACAAGAAGCAATAACTAGGATAGCAGCACGCAAAGGTGACCTGTGAACCTTCTGAGAAGGACAGTGGAGAGACAACAGCAAGTATAGTCTAAAGTAATAGTGTGAGAAAATGCTGCTTCAAGGCATAGCAGAGGCACATACTAGTCTTTGGAGTTGCTCTTTCAGTTGTTGTGTTTGTTGCTGAAAACTGAGTGATGCCAGCACATCAAGGGGATGTCCAGGAGACTTGTACCTACATTTCTGACCCTTTAATATTTCTTTGTCATGCAGGGATGGCAATGTCTTTTTTTTTAACATGCTGAGAAAACCCTGGTTTTCAGTGGAATTTACACTGTGGGGCAAAAAGTAACCATAGAACAAAGGAGATTTTACCTTGCCCGCGGTATCTGATGTGTGACAACACTCTCAGGATATTTATACCCAGGTGCTACTGTTGTTCAAAGGAGCAACAATTAGAGTGGTTGCAGTGTGCACCATTAAGGACAAATGAAATAAAGCTGTACCAGAATGAAGTTAAGAGAGGCCCTTAGCTCAAAGTAAACATGACATGAAGGGCCTAGGGTATTCCCCGATTCCCTGGAGATAGCATTGATCTTTTGCCATGAAACTGTGCTTCAGAATGCAAGTCCTTCAGGTTACTAAGGAAGCACTGAACGCAGTAGCTGAACGTACCTGATGCAGTATTGCCTGACTGCTTCTGTGGCCTCTGAGGCTTTCGCTTGGGGGGAATTACAAGTGTTCAGTTCCTCTCCAGGGGACATTAACTCTGGAACATAATGCTAGGTATTAAATTACAAAGCATATAATCATTTCACTGCTAATCAACTCATGCTCATACTAGGATACTTCCTTGTTCCTCACACCTTCCCAGATCCCACAGGCTCCTGTTGCCTTCTACTCAAGCGTCCAGTTTGGATTGACAGAACATGAACCCCATCTGAGTGATGTCAGGACAAAGATGTTTGGCATTCTGAAAACTGGAAGGAAAAAGATTAAACAAACCTGAATATAAAAATATAGCACGTGATCTAGTGTCCTCAAGGTTGTATTTATTTTCACATTTAATTTCAGTAAACATGTACCTTTAAGATTAGAGTCAACACAATCAATGTCTAGGCTGCTGCACTGTCAAGATAAAAATCCAAGAGGTTTTCTAAAGGGGCTGTGTCTAGCTTCCTGTGAAGTTCATTGTGATGAAGGGCCCTGATAATGCAGAATATTGTTCAAGAGGCTGGGCATCAGGACATGCAGGTACTGCTTGTTTGTGCTATACGCTTGCTGAGAGTGCTCGGGCAACTTACTTATTCTTTGTGTCTTTTTCCTCAGAGAGAAAGTACTAATAGCAACATTCCTAACGTCTACACACAAAATTAAAAGCACGAAGCAAGAGGAGCAGAGGTATTACTCATATACTATCTGCTATCATTGCTCTGGGATAATGAATGAGAAATGCAATTAGGGGCACGGTGGACATTACTGTACTAGCAATACTGAATTAATATTCAGGCTAGAGATCTATAAAAATGTTAACTTTCTTACTGCTTCCAAAAATAAGCTTGTCTCTCCTTTCTCTGGACAGCTAACAGCACTTGCTGCATCTAGTGACAATGCTGAAGTGACGGTCGCAGCCTCTGCTTGCTCCCTCCTTTCTGTTCACATTAGGATATGACCTAAAGGGTTGCAGGGGCATAATGTTGCCCGGTTGCTGGGTGATGTCAGCCCCAATCATCTATGTATCATGTCTCTGGGGCACTGAATCATTTCCTTTTTTGTGCCCTTTCTGATGAAGAAGAACTGGAACTAAGCATTTTTGCCTTTCATAGCCCCTGGCTAGTAGTATCTGGCATGGGGACCAGTTATATTGAGCAGACTGTGCTGGAACTTCACATTTTAACCATAAGTGCTTAGAAATTATGGTGCTGCCATCCCATCTAGTGGAGGGATCAGATTAATTCATCAGCTGCTTGTTGCTAAGTAAGCACATACTTCTGCTGTGGCCGTATGAGCAGAGCTGTCAGCCTTGGCAGGATGCAAGCAGTCTGCACAACATGCTCACGCATTGTTGACTCACCCTATGCAGAATGAGTTAGGTCCATTTCTTGACATAAAAAAGTCTGAAAGTTTACACTGATGTCAGACAGCAGTAGTTGTATCAGAAGACCAAGTCAGAAAGACAATCTAATGGCCAGTTTGGGAGAGCTCACCAAGGGAGAAAACCACCTCTGCAGAAATGCTTCGCTGAGAGTAACAGGGAAGTGAACAATCTATCTATCACTTGATCTACAACTTTTTAGGTCCCCCCCCTGCAATGCAGCTGTTTTGACCTTAGGTCTTCCTGTCAGCCCACCAAACTGGTCCCCCATCCCCTTTTCCATGGCTACATAACCACTGGCTGAAGACATTTGCATTGAGAAGGAAAAACTGGCTACCTTTAACTGCAGGCAACAGCTTTGCTGCTCCAGGGCATGAACATGAGAATCAGCTGTAATTTGGGGGTTGCTGCCAACAATTAAAACTACTTAGCCATTTTGAGGCTAACATAAACATGTTGCAATTCTCTCTGAATCCTCCTACAACCCCATAAGGGTCACGATCCACCTTGGAAGAACTTTCATTTACTTCACAAGTGGGATGGAGAGGGAGATATCCCTTTCTCCTACATGGAAGAGGCTGCAGAACCAAAAACTGTTAGTTTACCCTTCCCTGAAAGAAGGAACTGATTCCTAACCGGTCAGATGAGCAGGGCACATCACCAAAAAAAAAACCCAACAAAAAAACAACCAAACAAAAAAACTAGTGCCAGTAGAACTAGCCATCCTTGTATCTGTACAGATAATTTTGACTTGCACTGAGAAAATGGGGTGCCGAGATTTCTAATAGGTCTGAGTGACTCCTTGAGGACAGTTTATTCTGCCAGCCCTGAGCCTCATTCCCTGCTGACCCTCAGCAGCGACATAGTGCAGAGCTCTGTCCGCTGCCACTGGGCAGAGAGCTGCTATGTGGTGCCACATTGCAGGCATTTCCCACCCTGTGCCTCAGCATGTGGGAAGCTCATGTGCTAGGACAAAAGAAAGTTAGTCCTGGGCAGGGAGAGGGCTGCAGACACTTTCTGCTCTGTTATTGGCTTGCATAGAGCTCATCAGGCCATCTCTCTCAAAAAAAAGATTGTGTGATCCATCTCAGTTTCACAGACAAGATTTTTCCTTTCAACCATCAGTCTTGCTGGCATGCAGAGAGAGTCTGCAGGCATGGAACAGTCTGGGTGTGAGTAGGCACACAAGAAGGGCGAGTATGCCCTCATCCTGACAGGTTATCTGCTGCTAATAAGGAATCAGACATTGCTAAGGCAATGCGTAGGACAAGCTTGCATCCAGAGAGCTTGTGGAAACCCATTTTGTAGATCAAACACAGATTCCAGCTAAAAGGATTTCTTATGCATAATGGCAGTGTTAGAAGGGGGTTGTTCATTTCCCCTCCTTCATACTTAGAAATCACCTGCAAGTTAAAATACTGTTTCTTTACACAACATAAAAATACAATGCCTACTCCTATCCATCAGTGCATCCAGCCTTTGCACCATAGACCCAAACCATGTTATTTTTCAAAGTAGTATGAAAATCCTCTGATCGAAGCGCACTAGATGGCAGTGTTCCTTCTGAATCATTGCTGAGCCACTGCTCCACCATGATCACCACATTCAGAAAGCAAGGCCCTAAACAAGTGTGTTGATGTCTTAATTCCCAGGGTGTTCTTCCAAATTTTGGGTTTCCAACCTTCATGTCTTTCTGAGGTGGAAAACTACATCCTGCTTCCTTGAGACACTTCTGCCATCACCTCTAGGAAAGCCTTCCTCATAACCAGTTGTCCACTATTGCTTCTTGCTGTTGAGCCCTCAGAGCTAGCACTGAACCCAAAGACTAGTTGTGTTTCTGCAGGACAGGGACTATGGCTCATATGTTGCTTAATCTTATTCAGACTAATCTTAACAGTAAGTTTTACAGCAGTTTCTCCAGTACAAGCTTTGATCTGTTGTCTGTATCGCTCTTTGGGATTCTTTAGAAGAGAAGGTGCTTCCTTGATGTATTAATTTGAATTCAGAACTTTCAAGTAACACATATGGCTTCTTAGTATGAAGACAAGGTTATTTTTACTCTGCGAGATGCTGGGGATGCTCAGAATCAGCACACCTTACCAAGGCAAAACTGCATCTAACTGCAAGTTGGGGGACAGGGGTAAGTACAGCCTTCTCTCATATTTCAGCTTGCTCTGTCCACTCACAGGGGGTTCCTGCCAGATTCATTAGCACTGCTTGCATCTAGTGGGAAATTGAACTTTATCCAGATCTCTCAGCTGTGCAGGTCTGCCCCCTTTTGTCCCCAAAGTAAGGCTTCAACTTATTTAGCAACTGTGCTTTTAGAAGAGAAAGCAACTCCAAAGGGAATTTCACTCTTCATCTGATGTTGAAGGGATGATGAGGGTTGAGAGCAGCTCAGAGGAAGGAAACGGAGAAAGAACAAAGCAGTCCTCAAACTGTCTTGATTGACTTCTACTCCTTGTAAGGCAGGAAAGTGGTAGAAGGCAACCATTTAGAAGGGAAATATGATGGTAGTGTTAAACAGATTCCAAATGGCTGAATGACAGAAGTCCTGTCACCATAGACTCTGCTGAAAAACGGATGGTAGAACTGCTTCCTGGTAATATATCCCTGAGAAGCCCCACACTGCACTTGCATGCATGTCAAAGCAATGTCTCCTGTTCACTGTAACGCCTGCATTCAGCCCATTCTTGAAGACACTGGAGGAAGACATAGGAAATAAACCCAGCCCTCACACTGCACAATCAGTCTACAAGGACAACACAAGCTTTACCAGTAGACCTGGCTGGGTCCCAGCCCCAGAGCCCACTTACAGAAAGAAAACTGAGCTGGTGTAGCCTTCACCCTGGTTCTGGGCTCAGATTTCAGTCCAGGAATTTATGTATAAGTGGAGGATATGGAGAGGGTGGTTTTATTTTTTACACTCCCCCAGAAAAAAAAACCCCAAACAAACAATAGTGTTTTCTGTTTAAATGCATCTTACACTAACCACTTTGGTTGTAAGCACACCAAAGCTTGTTGGGTACCATACCTGCCAGCAGCCCTACACAGAGTGCTAGATGACCTGCCTAGATGACCTGCCTGGAATCTACATCCTGATGCTACACCTCAGGCTTCCTGCAAATCACCATCTCCTGTGGCTGGATGCTATGGTGTCCTTTCAGTGGCCAGAAATACTAGCCCCTGTGGGGTAGTTTCTGGTGGCAAACAGAGCTTGTCTCCATAGCCAAGAGAGGGCAGCATTCTCCCTCAGCTGGGAAGGCACAGAGGAGGAGGGAGCTGCCTGGCCACACATCTCTTTCTAGGAAAAGGCATGCTTTATCAGATGGCATTTTAGAATAGACATATTTTAAGACTTTGTGCATCTGGTTATAGAGATATCAACTGATTTACACCTTGGAGTTACTGGGGACAATTTATTGCACACCTATAAATAAAATCCAAGCCAATTCTTGATGTGCCATCCCCAGCTGCCCATGCCTACTGTTATCCCAGCAAGAAGGCATGGCAGTCTCCTGGTAACCAGCATCCCTCCCCAGGTGGTGGCACAGCGGGGAAAGGCAACAGCACCTCTATTTCAGAGTATATAGCTTTACAAGGTAGTGGTGGAGGGGAGGCAGAAGAGAAGAACAAGTGGGCAGGTGCTCTACATTTTTGTTACTATTTTATATTCATACATAATACCAAAACTGGACTTCAGAAAGAGCAGTTAGTAAATGGAAATAGGAGAGTCCAGCATTTAGCAGGTGGCTTGCATACCAAATGGGGGCCTCTGTTGCTTAGAAGTGCATCTCCTCCAAACATCTATCTGCATAATCCACTGAGGTGGATGCCTGTGGAAGCCCCCACTAGTACTCATACTGTCTATACATCTGGCAAGCCTTCAAGCGCTGAGCTCCTGATGAGCTCAATGGAGCTGTGGTGCAGCTGGAGAAAAAACAGCCTGCGTTGCAGCAAGGGAGAAAATACACAAAAGCCTTTCCCTGCCCAGGTTCCTTCTGCAACAGGTGAGAAGTCAAGAGGCAATAAAAATAGCTACTGCTGCATGATTCCCCTAAGTATAGAAGGGGGCTGATCACAGAAGGGTTCCCCATCCAGGGGTCTAGCACTCACTTGTAGACTTTGGAAAAGAGAACAAGCTCATGCAGGCAGAGATGTGCCATCAGCATTTCATTTCAGAACTGCATTTCAGACCTCTTGTGGTATGCTTCTTATTGGCCTAATTAACAAGCTTGAAAGACTAGGAGTCACAAGGTTCATATGTAAAACAGATGGTAGACAGGACATCAATAAAGCTCTTTTAGATTATGCTGGAAAAAAGCAGAAGCTTTTGCTTCAAATTATTTCAAGCAAATGGCACTTGATTTACAGTCCTAATATGGCACATTATTTATACTGTTGCAAACCTTTAAGAATGCAAGTTGCTTACTGAAGATGAGTTTAACTACAGCAGTAGATGAGAGTGGGTTTGATCTAGTGCTTAGAACATTGCATCGCTGTGCCAGAGAAGTAGATCTTATTGCCAGCTCTGCTATTGACCTGACACACACGACTTCACCCCTTGCCCTTCTGCCAGCCTTATTTAAAAATGGGAATACCTCCTTTATACAATACTTTGAGATCCTTTTAAGCTACATATGATTAATTATTCTAGTAGACAGAAAAAAAAACCTGGAGGATTATTAGAGGTTCATATCCTTCAATTTCTGAGTACTGCTATATTTAAGTTTGTAAGTGCTTTCACCATTTTGATTAGAACAATTTCAAAGAAAAGTCAAGCTGAGCCACTACACTGATACACTCAAACACTGCACAGTTCACCAAGTCATCTCTGACTCAGTCCAGTCCTTCCATAAACTGCAGGGAAGGACTTCAGCCCTGAAGTTACACAGTGAAAGCCAAAAGAATTTGCATTTATCAGACTGTACTGGGGATACTGTTCCCCACTGTCACTGGGGACAGTGTCTAGTTGATAAATTTAAGATCAGAAGAACTTATACCACCATACCTATGGTAGTAAAATCTAAACAGCTGGAGGGATCCAAAGATCAGTGAAAATATACCATTATGCATAGAAATATGTCTTAGACACTAGACTGCATGCCCAATGGCCAAGCACTGGTTTGTACTCTTGTCTGCTAGCTCATACTGTCACATCACATCACCACCACAACTGGACACTCACACTCCCTACAGGAAGCAAGCACTAGGACAGGAGCACGTGCTACACTTCCACTTTTATGTAATAAAACAGACTTGTTGCTCAGCTTCACTGTCACTGTGACATTGGATGCTGTTTTCAAGCACGAAGAGAAAAATCTCCTCTCTGGGACAACTGCAGTCACTGTATAACAAACCCAGCACTGAACTGGAAACCGTGAAGTGAGAGTTTAGCAAAAGCTTGGTTTGATCTATTGACCAGATTTATTGAAGAAGCAACTGCTGACTGAAAAGCAGCCAGGAACATTCAAAGCTTGGTCTCACAAGAAGCTGAGTATGAGCCAAATAGTGCTACTTCTGCAGCATCTACCTGCTGGGGCCGCAGAGGATGCTGGATGTGCTCTCTGTTCCTGGGGGAGAAAAGACCGCCACACTCAGCTATTTGTCTATAGCTAAAGCCCTGATCCTGACTGGTTTTAGCAGAAAGGTGGAAGAGGCATACCACACCCAATAATTAATTTTCGTTAATTTGCCACTGATTGTGGCAATGGTCAGAGCAGAGGTCATCCAATATGCTTGTCTCTTGTGAAGCATTGAGAGAAGTGTGAGGATTTGCAGCTCTCAGACTTATTTCAGTGGGAAGCAAGTATGTTTGGTGTGCTGAAAGCAAATGCAATCAGTGGTTTTCCTGTGTTTCTTAAAAGTGCTAAAGGGACCTGGTTCATTCAAGCCACAGGAAGGCACATTAATATCCGATAAGCTTTTGGCAGAACACAGAACAGCAGTAAAACACTTGCCAGAAGGGTTGAAGTTCAGAGACTTGGGACTAGGCAGATCCAGTAATAGGCTGGAACACCTATAGTGGCAATTAGACAGAAGTGCATAAGTCTAAAAATGCAATTCAATACCCCTAATCTCCCGTCCCATCATACACCTACCCCCCAGTCACTGAGAGTGTACATCTTGTCGCCTCCCTCCAGAAGTGCATAGATGCCTTTAGCCCAGTTTCCCAAAACTGGGATATTCACAGTGCTGCTTATACAAAGCTATAAGCAAAATAAATTCTAGAGACAAGTCCATCCCACTGCTTTTTCCACAGAGCGGTTGAGGAATAAGAACACCACACACCTATATAGCTGACACTTGAACCTGCACATCACAGATTTCCAAGCTAAGTTCGCTTCTCTGTGTGTCTGATGGGAGCACCTCTGCACTGAGCTCCTGCCTTACCCTGACCAGAGCTAAAGTTGTAGGCTTTCTTCTTCATATGTACCCTTAGAGCCTGGATTCCCTCATATCATGCACAACTACTGTGACCACAGGGTTGTTATTCTAGAGAGAACCCCCCTTGGATGCATTAAAGGAGAAGAATGATTGCTTGCTTACTCCATTGACAGACACAGCAACACACACCTATGATCAGCGGAGGATCTGACAGCAATGCACATGTGAGATGGGTCCTGCCCTCTGTCACAACTTATTTGTCCCTCAGTAATAATAGAGGGACTGTCTTCTGTGGGGCCATGGGGAATTGTTTGCATTTCTTTTAAAGTCTCTCCCCGACGTCTCTGTTTCCTGACCTGAGACAAACCAGCCTAGCCTTTAAGCCAACACACCTGCAGAAGCTACATGCTCAGTATAGAGGCAGTAACAAGCTGCCAAAGGAGGGGCCTCCACAACACGGTATCCCTGCTGTTATCCCCATATAGTCAAATCCCACTCTCGGAGCAGCAAGTCCTAGACAAGCAGGTGGACCTAACTATGTGTAATGACTGTGTGGGCAGGGGTGAGGACTTGCTCACCCCAGCACTTCCCAATTGCCTAGGTTTTGGTAGTTGCCTGCTGACCCTGAGCTGTGCCCACGTTTAATGAGCTGGTTTCTGTAGGTCTCTTTTCTATGCCATTTCTCTCCCCTCAGACACTGCACAGGGAGCCTAAACCTGAGCCAGGAGTCTGGGCTCTACTCGAAGGGCCAGGACAGCTAAGCACTGCAGCACCCACATCCTTACAGGATATCACTCTGCACAGCAGTGAGCCACATGGTCTGGTGATAAAGCACAGACTTGGGCATTGGTGTCTACTGCCAATTCCAATATTGACATCTTGTGTTATTAGCTAATACTTGCAGACAAAAAGGACATCGATGGCTTATTGCTTAAGCACACTTAGCACTTAAAAGAGAAGGCTATTCTCTCACTGAGTACTCCCAGCAACTAACACATCAACCCAATGTAGTCCCCCATTTAGTAACACTTCCTTACACATTATTTTCAATTAGCCTTGCCTTTCATTGTAATTACACAAGTTTGCATAAAAATAGGATCCCTGTTTTCATGGCAGTTCATCAGTTGCAAGCAGCAATGCCTCTTCTATTCTTCAGAAGATATTTGTAGTAAATAATTGTTGTTTATACAGTGCCATCTTCCCACCCCCGCAAAATTCTCCATGAAGTTCTATAGGAAGCCATGTTGCTCACCTTACAGCACAGATACTTCCAGGGCAGAACACACTTACTCAACTGTGCTTAAGACTATAAAACTTCAGATAAAAGCTGACAAATAACTTCATATCCAGTTGAAATGGAAGGGAAAGTGTAGCTAGACATCACATTTTGTAGTGCCAGTGCTTTATAAGAGTGCTACAGAAGTCACAATGACTATAAATGGTCAGAAACTCCATTTTAGGTTTCATGCAAGAGATGGCACTGTTAGCACCAGCAATTAATTTAGAACCAGGAGGAGGTGTATGTGGGAGGGCACGTATGTATTTTTAAAGGTAGATTACCAATATTAATATTAGAAGAGGTATTTTTGTTTCTGTTTTGATTAACAGAAGGTTATTACTCTTTCACTGAAGAAATTGCAAGCAGATTGGTATTTCACTAAAACACAGGAAACAGAAAATAGAGTCAGCTAGGAAAGGAAACCCAGAAATCCAACACCAACCAAGCTAGAGCTGTTTCTTGTTTAATCAACAATCGATTCCCCGCCCCCCAGCCCAGATGAAAAAAAAAACCCTATGTATACATATGTGCCAGCACCAGCATTATAAGTGGGAAAAGGTGAAAAATTTAGATCTTGCTAGGCAGGCATCATGTGAATCTTCACTTGCTGGATACTACAGATAGTAGCCAAACATTTCCAGTTTTAAAATCCCCAAAGCAGAGTTTAAAAAAAATAT
>VZTL01056138.1:0-12356 GCA_013400535.1 Scopus umbretta | reverse complement strand
GTGGTTGGGGGGGGGGGGGAGGAAGGGGAACATATTAAAATATTTTAGTGACACTCGCCTATTTACATGATTTTTCATAGGAACATTGTGTAGGATTTGACCTGTGAACTGGTAGCTCTAGTATTTGGGAGAGCGTTTGCTTCTGCCCAGGCCTGACTGCAGGGCCTGGGATGGCAGGATCCCCGGACATACCATTATGGTTTTGCCTCAGGGCACAGCACGTGCCCTCGGCAGGGCTAATTGCTTCTCTCCATTTTTGAACACAGCACTTCTGGATGCGTGAACCCGGCAAGGCATGCCTGGTCCACCGCCCTGTCCGGCTGAGGCAAGGCTGCCCACAGGCTTGGGAGGAAGGAGTCGGGTGCGGGGGGCCGGGAGCTGCCCCGCTCTCCCCCTGCCCAACTCCAGCGCAGCTCCGTGGAAGCAGCAACAAGCTCCACAACAGGCCCCAAGCATCCGCGCTGCCTCATGGCGACGATGGGCAAAAGGCAGCAAAGGGGCAGCATGGAGGCGGCTGTAGCCCGGTACTGATCCCTCGGGGCGACGGCACGGCTGCAGCCGACCCTAGCCGGGTGGCAGCCCGAGGTGCATCGACCAACTGCACGGCAGGGACCGCCTGGGACCTTAATCCCAGAGACACCCCTTCTACTGCCCGCTCCCGGGCCCTGCGGGACTCACCCTCCTGAACTCGACAGCTCCCTGCAGCCTGCTAGCCATCCTCAGCAGCCACGGGCCCTTGCTGCTCCTTGCTCTCTTCTCCTCAGGGACTAGCGCTGGGATGAGAGGAAACAGCCTCAAGTTGCACCAGGGGAGGTTTAGGTTGGATATAAGGAAAAATGTCATTCCTGAAGGAGTGGTGAGGCACTGGCACAGGCTGCCCAGGGAGGCGGTGGAGTCCCCATCCCGGGAGGGGTTCAAACAACGTGTGGATGTGGCACTCGGGGACATGGTGTAGTAGGCACGGAGGTGTGGGGCTGGCGGTTGGACTGGATGGTCTCGGAGGGCTTTTCCGATCTGAATGGTTCTATTCTATTCTCCACTTCCTGGGGCTGAGGCAGGGCGGAACGGCCGCCTTCCTCCTGCACAGCTCAGCGGCTCCAGGCTCCGGGCACTGACAAGGCACAACCTCTGCACTGCGCAGCAGCCTCAGCCCTTGGGCCTCTCCTTGGCCTTTGGCTCAAGCTGCTTCCTCTGTATCCTTGCTTGCAGCCTCGCAGCCACTGCGACCGGCTCGAGCTGCGCTGCCTTGGCACAGCTCAAACTTGCTGTCACCTTCTGCCTTGCTGGGATCAAGCAGCGAGAGACAAACCTCTGCCCCACAGATGAGCAAGATGGCACCAACAACGTGCATGGCTTTCCTTCCTCACTGCAAGGAGAGATGGGACCATCCAGTGCTGCCTTCCTCCAGGGGGGAACTGAACCTCGGATAGAGGAACACCTGCCCTTCAAGCGAGAAGCAGCTGAACCCCAAGCAGAGGGAGATGCCGACTTCATCCGCAAGGAAACTGACCTCCAAGCCGAGAAAGGTCTTTCTCCCAAGCAAGGAGATATAAGCTCACATGTCACCAAGTCTCCTTATCATACAGAAGACAGCTGACTCCAAAATGGAAGAGGCATATTCCTTCAAAACAGGAAAGAAAAACACGGAAAAGAAGTTTCCCATGAATAAAGGAAAAGGCTAACAGCCACAGGGCAGAGCTCCTCCCAGAGATACCCACTGCAGTCATCGCCTCACGAGGCCTGCTCAGGCAGCTATCCAGACACCGCACAGTAAGAGGCTTATCCAGAAAACCTTATGAATTAGAAAGCTTCAGCAAAACTCTTATTTTGCCATAAAAGGGACTTAAGATGTTGAAAACCAAATCTTTCCCTAAAAAGCATGGTTTGGAGAAACACTGGGTCCTGCTTGACTTGGGAACAGGACTTGGATGTCTTAAAAGTGTTCTTCTCAAAGAAGGTAATGGCCTTTCCAGAAAAGACGCAGTAGCAATGCGAGGGGAAGAAAGTGTAAGTCCAAATACTCGCTTCACTCTAAATTTAGAGATAATTTAATTCTAAAATTAATCCCAATATAATAGATATTATATATCTATAATAACCACTTTCAGTGTCAGTTTGTCTTAGATTTGTGGAATCCAAAACAGTTAATAAATATTAAAACAGCATGGACTTCTTACTCTGGCTTTACTTCTATGCTGGGGCAATTCTGCATATTGGTGATGTTACAGTAGGATGAGAAAGTATTTTACATATTTGTTTTGCAAATACATAGTCCAAACGTCATGTATTTCTTTCTCAAGCTGTGTTCCTTCATTATATATTCCATTTGACTATTCCGTCTGTCCCACAGCAGAAGTTTTGCTAATGACATTCATTTGGTTTATTCACATGCCCAAACTATTCCCAGGAATAGATCAAAGAGGATAGTACAAGACTGCAGGTGCAAGGTGTATTTTTTCCTTGTTATGCTTGGATTGAGATAAAATATGAGCAATCCAGAGCTACTGCTAGTTGTTATTTTCCTATTTTGCCACGTAAATAACCAGCACATCTTACAGAGTTTGGGGTAAACTGGGGAAATTCCCCCTTTACTTTCTACCACCTAAGCCAGACGACTCAGTTGAAGTCACCAGGTTTTAAGAAGTTGCTTGCTCTGTCATAACCATTCTGCAAATCGCGACCTTGCCCTTAATCACAGTGGGACAGATCCCTGCCAGCTGCGCTCGCCCTGCCTGCTGCAGGTACCAGAGCCCTACACACCCTTGTTTCTGCAGATCGTTTGGTTTGAGAGTCACTGTCCTTATCCCCTGCCTCCACTTCTAACCCAGCGAGCAGCTTCACAACCTGGGCCAGTCTGCATCTGTCACAAAGGTGGCCTCATCCATCTCCCTCGTGCTCCAGGCTCCAGCAGCCGCACGGGCTCAAAGAACTAGCTGAAAACTAACCCAGAAAATGACTTGTTTTTCAGAGAACGAATCCACTGGCTGGAGGATTATGCCACATGACGGGTCATTATACCAGAGGAGTCACTACTAAGCCACCTCCTGTGGGTACGTCAAGACGATGAGCGCACGCTTCGTAAAAAGTCATGAGATGAACAGAATGTGTGCATTCACCGACAGATCAGTAATCCGCTTTAGATTACAGAGATGCCAAATATTGTACTTACTATTTGAACGAGAAAAAGTAATAGTAAGCCAGATATGCAGATCTTCACATCCAGCTTATTCTGCCCCCAATTTGTAGAAGCAGCTGCAACCACGTGGATGTTCCATTGTTAGGATTACGTTAAGTGCATCACAGTGGCAAGTCGTTGCAAATGAAGTTTTGGGAGTGTCTCCTAGCAGAATGCTGCATCTGGCAGAAATTGCAATGGACAACGGGCCAGTGTTCCATCTGCGCAGCCGACAGTCTGCAAGGTACTACTGCCAGAGCCATTCTGAAAACATTCGCTTAAGAGACAGCCCCCTTCTAACCGCATTCGTAGGTCGGGTGCGTAACAGCCTGCTAAAGGATGTTTCTGCAACTTAAGTCAGGTGAAATATGAAAATAGTAACAAGAACTATGTTTTGAAGATGCTTCGCTAGCGCTAAATAGATATCTAACATAAATCAGACACAGCAACATAGATGTCATTTGTGTCTCTGCACAACACGAGTAACCTGAACACCCTTCAGCAGTTCACCCCATTAAAAAAAAAATCTGCACTTCTGTACTTACACGATTCTAGAAAGCTTAGAAAGCTATTGTGTGGCAAAACACACAGAAACTCACAGCAGCTAAAACCCAAAAATGCCACAGAGCCAAGATAAACGTGTAAAGCAGGTCAAGGTTTGTAACTGAAGGTATTATTACAAGTGATACAGTTAGAGGAAATACAACATTTTAGGTGAGGAAAGCCTTCTTCAGGTCCGCAGTACAACCAACCTGCGAACTACGGCTTTGGTTGCACCACAAAAGTCTAATTGCTGGCTGCGCACTTCTGGTTCATTATGAATACCTTGTCAAAGGTAGTAGAAAAATGAATATGAACTGTGTAGTGTGAGCAAAGGAGCCCGAATCCGTGACAGATTCCAAACAGCTTAAATGAGAAAGAGGTAAATTGGGCATATAGTTAAGGGGGGGGAAACAACTGAAAGCTTGTAAGAAGGGAAGTAACCCAGTAGGATAGAGTAAGAGTTTACCGTCACAATATTGCTCAGGCAGGGGTTTTACCCATGACAGCCACGCACAGAACTTCACTGGTTGCGTGGACAGCTACTTAAGAAAAAAATAAAAAAAACAAAAACAAAACCTCTGAGGCTGACTGACCAAGCACTCAGATTTTTGCCTTAATTTCAATGCCGAGCCAATTACTATAGTTATCAGTTGCTCTTCTCGTTTTAATGTATTTGAGATAACCATATTTTCCGGACTACGAGTGTGTAGCTGTCCATGGTATCGCCCACTCCCCTCCCTCCCCTACCCCAAGCTCCAAATCCATTACCTCTTTCTTGAAAGTTGCTTCTCCAGCTCATCAATACTCTTAATTTTTGTGGCGGTGGATGGGAAACGTATCGATACGTTCCTTCAGGATCTATACTAAGTACACTGCAACAACAGAGAAGACCTCCTAGTAAACCACAGTGCCCGAGAGAGTCCAAATGGCACAGGCACTCAACCTGGGAGCAGTTTTGTTTCTGGGGTACATGCACCACGAAACAAGTTTTTGTGTTGGTGGTTTTTTTTATTATTATTCCATATTATAATCCTTTCCCCTCTACTGCCCCCCGCAACACACCAGGGAAATCTTAAGGAAAAAGCTACAGAAGCAGAAGACCATACAAGGGAGCTTTTGACAGTAATTTACAATATAAATGATGTTCAGAGTAAGACCATATGTTGGTTATACCCAGCTTTTGTAGTTAAAAAAAAATTTGAAGTGTTGCTTTGTTTTGAATTCTATCTGGAAAAACTGCCATTCTAGGAATGACATACTTGCTTCACGCCATCGCCTGCTGTTGCCGATACGCAGTCTGACTACGGACCATCTGCCTTTCCATCAAATTACAAAACTTCCGTAACGCATTTACCAACAGCTGGTGTTTCACGTTCCCTGCGTTTCTTGTTTTCCAGTAATAGCAGCTTTCAGTGTTGTTTTATAGAAATACCTTCGATACACCTTTGTGTATGACAGTTTTAATGACGCTTGAAGAAAATTCTCTTTTCCTCAGCTTTGGAGCACACCAGACCAGCAGAGTAAATACAGGACTCTCACCTGAAGGGATTTACAAGCAAAAAAACCCTGAATTTCTTTATGGAAAGTAAGTTTCCGTTCACTTTTCTGCAGGTAGTGAAGCAATATTAACTCTTTCTGTTAATTTTGTGTGCCTTCTGAGATTTAATCTGGCAGTAGCTAAACCTTACCACTAGGAAGTTTGTAAGCTTTACACGTTTTCTGCTACTAAGTTTCCTTCCATAAAGTCTATTTGATCCAGATGCAGGACTTCTGTAATTGTTTCCAGCCTCGTGACCAGCATTCCTGCTGGCAATTTGGTGACACGCAGAGTTGAGGAAACATTTATAGTTAAAAGTGGTAAAGAATCTACAAACATTAATATGAAGACGTTCTTAATTATAAAGCAGCAGAAGTAACTTGGTAATTTATGCAACATACCGTATGACAGGAAGAACTGCTAACAAATACATACATATTTCTTCACTTTCAAGCAGAAAGTCACCCCGTTTTTCTCCTGGCACATCCACCGTTTTCCTTAGGTTTCTGAAATTGTGCAAGAGCAGAGCCCTGGTTACACAGAAGTGATCAGGTTCTCTTGCTCGGGGCTGGCCACATTGCCTTATCCAGCATTTCATTTTACTTGAAACCCTTTTAAGTTGCTTGGCATCTTAACACGCTATCCAGAAATTACTGTTTTTTTTAACAGTCGGACTAGCCTGTTCCACCACCAAAACAGCAGAAGCGGACAACTTACTGGGAATGCTTGTGGTCCACCAGAAGATACCATCCTGTGAAGAAAGATGGAAGGTACGTCTCTGCTCAAGGCTCCGTGCATCCAGCAAACGGCCCTGCTGCGCTGAAAGCCCTCACGCAATTGGGAGCTATTCAACTTCCAGGGGTGGGAGAGAAAAAACAAGGTCAGCTTCTCTCAAGCTATCCCTTTCGATTCAGCATCCTCCTCTTCTCTCCGCAGAACTACTCCTCCTAGCTAAATCGGCTAGTCCAACCCTAAGATCCTACAATTCCAACCCGGTCCAACAATGCTGCTCCTCGGGAGTAAAAACCCTACCTGGGGTAGTTTAAACTATGGATTAACTTTCATCCCTTTAATATTTTCAAAGGTCTTTTTCTAACTATCTGCCACCCTAAGTTCAGCTGAAAAGCTAATTTTCTACTTCAGAATCCCAAAAGAGTAGGTTAATGTACAACCTCACCTCCGCATCTTTGGTTCTTTTTATTAGAATTGAAGAATAGCCACCAAAGAGTTACCATCTGCATGGTTACAGGCAACCCAAATATCACAGAGCAGCGTTCTTGCTATCAAACAGCTCAGGAAGGACACTCGGTGTCACAGCTTTAGTGGGAACACCCGAGTTGCTGCTGGTGATGACCCAACTCCACTGCTCAATAAAGTCAGAGGTGCACATTTCCCCCCCCCCCATCTTTACAGGTAGGCAGAAAATTGGTCTGTGACTCCCACTGCAGCACTGCAAGGTTGTACCTGGAAGTAACTCTGCCTTCTTACTTTCTGATGTTTTAATAATCTGATTAGTACTCCTAAATTAAGTAAAGTCATTTCTTGTTTGTATCCCAAGCCTCCCGAACAACTTCCCTCTCCCCAACAACGTAATTAGTTACATTCCCTCAAACTGCAAGTTTTGGGGAAAAAAAAAGACATCGGACTAACTGGCTTCAGTTTTGCTTCTCAGGAACTCTGAATACTGCCACCCCATGGCTGCTGAAATGTTGAAGCTTTCCGTGTTTTGGTAAATTAACAGAATAGGTACAGGATCAGCTGCGAAGCAAGTGAAGAGTATTCCACTTTAAAAAAACACCAAACCCAACAAAACACCACCACTGACAGCATCAGAAAGTACAGGCTACAGCCAGAACAGCCCCGGCTTAAGGTAATTCTCTGTAAGAGTATCCCAGCAGGGGAAGTGCCAAAAGAGGCACTTACTGGCAGCAAGTGCAGACCTTGCCATAGCATTTTGGGTTTTTTTGTTTGTTTGTTTTGGAAACATAAAAGTTGCTGCAAACATCTGTTCTCCTCTCACCCCTAACAATTTCTAACACAAATTTCCAACAATAAAGCGATTTTCTACAGTACATCCTTCACAAAGCTGTCTTAGTGTGAAGTCAGTAGAAGTGTAATGTTACTTATGGCATTGCAACTTCCTTACAAACACCATTTAAGCATTTTACCTCCTCTACGGGTTCCCTACGTTCTACTGGAAAACAGCCCTAATTTATTCAGTGAATACATACTACGCAATTAGGTAAAAAAGTTATTTCTTAATATTGATATCGAAAGATCTACCTCAAGCCTACGAAACATAGCACACACCGTGCCGACATTTGGCAGGTTAAAACACCAAAAAAGACAAGATTCAGAAATCTCACTGTAACTTTCTTCAACCCATCTTCTTCCCCTTTTGAAGAGAGCCGGAGTGCACACAAAGACACAGCGAATACAACACTGTTGCAAGTTTTAATGTTTATTTCCCCAAGACAGCCTAGCCTGCACTCTACTTGGATAAATTTCACAAGCTAGTTTCCGCTGCTTCTAGTTTTAAACTTTTACCATGTTTCTGATGACAAGGAATGCTGCAAAAATACTCTAGTCCAACAAAGAGTTATGATCACAAAATAATCTTTATCCATTCTACAGTGTTTCAGAATTACCAGTTGATTTTAAAACACAAGGTAGATATAGATGCTAATGGTGGCTAATCTGGTATGTTTTATTATAGCAAACTGTTGTTCATGCAACACTTGTGCTCAAAGGGGAAGGCACAGCATTTCCTACAATGAGCCACCTTATAAAGAGTTCATTTTGTACAAATTTGTAATGCAACCTTTAATTTAGTGTGCAGAACCTCAAAACTGAGGTATTACTCCAATTATAAAACCACTTGCATCCTTTTTGTGCAAGTTTTAAAAATACAAAGTTTTCTCTCTAAAGTGGCTCAAAATAGATTGTTCATGGCTGCCTACATCTAAGATAAAAAGAGTCTAAAACAATTGGATTAGGCATATTAAAGGTGTTCAAACCATGACTTGATTTGTACATCTATTCACACCTCTTTTTCGGTCTTTATTCGGCAGTACATATGCACCAAATTTCATTTTTAGAAGTTTCCATATCATTTTCATAGAAAACAAAGTTTGAAAACAAGTAACATTGAAACACAGCACGGTATTCTACCACAACGGAAACATTTGGTTACAGGACTCAACAAAATCTAAAAATGAACTATGCTGTAGATTACCACATGCAAAGGTCTTCATGTTATCTTTGAAAATGAAAAGGATGAGATTTTATTACCACGTTTTACTGCTTTCTACTATTATGGCAACTTGTGTACTGCAACACAGTCTATTTGAAGGGAAATGTATGATTTTCTTCATGCAAAAAATCTACAAATTAGTTTTGATGATATGGAAAGCTTTTCATAACATCAAACATTCATCTGGTGCAAATGCACAGGGAAGCCTTCCTGAAATTCTGACTTTACAAACAACTAATAAGCCATACAGGAAAGAAATTAAAAATAACTAAAAGAAAAATAAGAGGGGGAGAAAAAAAAAAACAAAACAAAAACCCAAACAAAAAAAGAAACACAGGCTGCAGGAGTAAACCAGAGTCTGCTGCTAAACCGGTCTTTGTTTTTGTGTCCAGTGTAAGTTAACACTTATGAACTCATTTTGATGATTGACTAGGTTTGTTATCAGCCCCCTGAAGGCGAATCAAGCTTGCATGCGTTCACATACAGCATCACAACCATACTCTCGTACACACGCCACTCCAGGACTAGGAGCCTGCTTCAGGACTGAAGAGCCCCGTATTTGAAACGCGAGCCTGGCTCCACAGCATCGGGTCCAGACACTCACTCAAGGTTGTCCATTCACACGGTGCTTCATAGCAAGGCCTGGGCTCATTCTCCTCGGACTTATGTGGGCATCCTATTCTCTTATGCTTACGAGGCTTGATGATGATAGTACTGCATTTCCCCCCAATTGCTCTAGTAAGTCATTGTTCCTTCTCAGGCACTGAAGATCTTTGACCTGTAGCCCTTTTTCTTTGAACAATCTAAATAAGCATTCAGTGTGAAGTTTTTCGTTACATTTTGCCACTCATTCTCACTCGCACCCACTCGCCATCTTGACTTCATTTGGGCTTTTCTGTGATTCCAAATGAAATCTTCACATTTTCTTTCCCGATTTAATGCAGCAGTGGATCCCATGAGCCAAGATTGATGGATCAAACCTTTTTTTTATTCAGTGCTGCATTGTACCTAACTTCCAAAATACCACTCTAAAACTGGAACCCTTCTGCTGGTACATTGGCAGATGAATTGAAACCAAACGTTCCGCCTTGGATTGCTTCGGGAACAAGGCTAGGATCTTCATCAATCTGTAACAGAACGAGAACATAACGAGTAAGAATACGAAGACGAAAGCCTCGCTTCCTGTGAGGAGCCGGACAATCCTGACCAGCATCCACCTCTTCACCTCATCTACTTCCCTGCATCAAGTCTTGCCATTCTTCTCCCCCAATTTAGTAAGAGCACTACAGTGACAAAGTAATTTAGGCTGAAATGGTTTTGCTTGTATTTAGTAGGCAGGCTACACAGCACCCAGTACCTCTCTTGTTTATGCAGCTGTCACTCCCGGAAAGCATTCTGACGGTCACACATCATCCTTACTGCCAGCTTATAAACCCTCACAGTTCTTCAGAGAAGGCCGATACCACTCAATCAAGTAAGGATTAAGCAGAAACTCCAGTTTTGATTTAAATAGGTAGTATGCAGGTTACCAAACCGACACTAGATTAAATGCCAAGTCCTGCTGTAGGTGCAAAGTTTTAGTTGCTTAACAAGACTTACGTCTTGTTGTTCATACAGAAGTGAAACTCTAGCACAAAATAAACTTCAAGGTGGACAGCAGGGCGTGAATGCAACCGAGCTCTACCATTTTTGCAGTGATCTGCTCCTGAAAGTTCTTCGGACAAGCAGAAAACCCTCTCACTTCATGATGCACTCAAACTCATAAACTGCCACGATTGCACTCTATATGCAATTAACTTTTCTGCTTTGAAGTGCATACAAACCTTCCTTCGATTTACATTACATGTTTCAACTGAAAGCAACATTCTTGATCAGCACATCCTACCTCTGAAATCACTACAGTACTCCAAATAGTTTGTTTCTTAAGCAGCAGAATCTCGGAATTGTACTCAGGTCAGCAGGGAGCTTATCGAAAGCGAGACGTCGAGCTTAGTCAGAAGCTGACAGTTAAGAACTACTCAAAGCCAGTATTTTCATCCCTAGAGAGCAGGCTTACATTAGGCATCAGATCTGCCGACACATCATCAAGAATGGCAAGATATGCAACAGGTTCAAGCAAGGGCTCATTTTTCCACCAAAAAACCAAACAAGTGTCACAGAGCAGCCTTTAGAGCTGTTGTCTTTATCTTGAACCATATTTGTGAACAATTACAAAAGCAGACTGCAGAGCTATTACAGACTTACATCATCTGAAGAGAAGAACTGATCAATGATCTCATAAGCCAGTTTGTAGATGTCTTCATTTTCATGATTTTGTAGCTGTTCAATTTTCTCCAGGCCTACAATAAATACACAAGAAATGTAATAGAGTTAAAATACCAAGTTCAGGCAAAACTGCCTCCCTCTCCTTAAGGCCTCATCACACAAAGACATTAAAAACAAATCTAGGAATATGATGAATAAGATGTTATTAAGCTCCTTTGACGTGCTTAAAGCATAAAAGCTTCTTGGAGATTTGAGGAAATATCTTGGAGACTGAGGAATACGTACCACAACAACAACAACATCATCTGTATAAAAGGTCAATTCCAGCAGTGACAGTACCTCCCTTCTCTTCTTGCTATGAGTGGTTAAGCTAATCTGTGGAAATACAGCCAGGGCCAAGCGCTAGGATGTACGCCCTGTTCACAAATACATCTTTTCAGTGCCTGGTGTAGTTGCCCCAAGCTGTGACATTCCAAAGCCACAGGCTGTTGGTGGCACACGTGCCATCAGTTCCCCACCTGCAGCTTCATTACACAGCAAGGAGCTCCAGCACCGCCTAAGTTCACTGGCAGGCATGAGTAGAGTATACGTACAAATATGTTTTAAGTTCTGACACGCAGAGCTTTAGGCACGAACGCCTCTTTTCTCCCTCCCGCAATTAAGCTTCCCCTCCCCTCAAGATTCCGTATGTTGAAGACATTTCAACTCCACGTTAACGAAATCCCACACAGTTTTTCTACCTGTGCCCAAATTTAGCATCGCTGTTCTTTCATCCTCAAAGAGTTTCAGTCAACTTGAATAGCAACCAATACAAAGAGTCTGAAAGCCATCAGGAAATTAAAGCTATCGTATTTCTGCGACCATTTGATGTAGATTTTCTCCCCCTGCTCCCAAATCCACCTGGATGTGCCTTGTGCACGATTAAGGTAAGCATATCACCCCTACATCAACAGAAACTAACATGTCAAGTACACCAGACTGTTAGAAGACCGGCACTTAATAAACGTTATTGCCATTATCCAGCTCCTCCACATTTTACTTCATCATGAACTTAATCAGTTAGGAAAAGCTAAGTACCTTCACCTGAGAGGCATGAAAAGATCACTTCCAAAAAAGGTTTGCTTTCAAACATCTGTGCCAATGCACAGTCAAGCCAACAGCACATACACATGGTAGGAAGCCAAACCATCGATTTCCGAGAAAACAGGATCATAATACTAAGCATCGTACCTCCACACTCTTCTATAAGATTGGCTATGGTTTCCGCTTCATCTTCAGCCATTTTTAATATATTACTTAGTCCATCCAGAACCACTTGCACAACTTGCGCATCTTTTACTGTCAGCAAATTGCAAAAGGGAGGAATTACATTTTGTTGAATTAAGTATGCCACCTAGGGGGGAAAAAAGCAAATAGTTCCATCAGGAGCATGACAGAAGCAAACAACGCACCACAAGCACACCTGCAAACATGTTTAATGACGTCAAAGTACTCAAAATTACCCAACGAGGTAAGAGCATTCTGTAGTGCTCACTTTCAGAAATTCTTGGTTTAGAGCACAAAAAGGTAACGTTTATGAATCA
>VZTL01056135.1:21530-39834 GCA_013400535.1 Scopus umbretta | reverse complement strand
ATTGCCTGACTTTTTATTTTCTTTCATCGCCCATTTTTTTTTTCCCTTTTTGGATTGCAAAGGATTCCGGGTGACAGATTTTGTGCAAAGAAGGAAGAGCATAAATCAGGCAAGACTGGCAGTGTATGCCACCACCTCTTGTGCATATTACTGCTGGATCCGGCCCAGCTGACGCTGGTCAAAAAGTCCTGCCAGCACAGATCCACATTCAGAGCAGAGATGCTGTTGTACAATAATTACCAAGGGCTGGACATAATGAGAAAGGGGAGCAGGGAGTAGCTGCTGCGCTAGGTTAGCTACGCAACACCAGCAGAGCAAGCAATTGCCTCGGGCAGCAAAAGAGCGAAGCAGTGGCTGACTCATGGTAGATATTTTCGTTTGTACAATGCTTCACTTGAGCTGGGAGCCGGTGCTGCTGTTAGGATATACGATGCAAAAGTAACGAGCACAGGTAAAGATAATCACTTACCCAGAGTGGAGGGGAGGGAAAGGAGGGATGTACAGGATTTTAAGAAATGAATCCTGGAAGCTGTGGGGGAGAAACACCCTCCGTGCATCTCTGCAAGGCTTATCTTGTTAACACGGTATATAATCCTCTCACCTTTTCCTCTGGGTGTCCCAGGATGCTTCCCAACCCTGACAGATTAAACTTCATGCAGTGGAAAACTGCCACATTGGTATAATCACCTGCACTGCAAACCAAGGGAAACCGAGGCATATCGAGATGGTCTGCTTTGTCGCAGCCATCCTGTGCATCAGGGGCTATGCTGGAGGAGCAGAGCTCGAACACCGTTCACCCTGTTCCTCTTCCTTCATCCTCAGCCCAAGCCACCCTGTAGGTGCCGTGAAAAGGCTTACAGACCATTGCTATTTGTGAGGTTGTCTTTGAGGCTGCAAAAAGATCATAGGTTATGACAGTGTTTTCTGCATAACATCAACAGTAAAGCCCTTTCTGGGAGCTCTGGAAGGCCAGTCTGAACCTTGCAGGTTTTGTGCATCCCTTATTTGAAATTTTTGCAACCACATGAATTGTTCTCCTTCCAGCATGAAGCTCTGTGATTTGGTTTGTAGCTAACACATCTGGTGGGACCCACCGCCGCTCAGTGGAGGCAAGTGAGGCTGCGGTAGCTGACACCTGCACTGTCCTGCCTCACCTGCTGCATCGCAGGAGGTGGAGGTGGACAGCAGAAGTGTTCCCCTTGACCTCCTCCTGTCCAGTGAACGGTTTCTTCCTACTGCTTGCATGCCAGGAGCCATGGACCTTGCTATTTGCTGCCTACGCCGAGGTAGCCCAGCAGAGACCAAGCAGAATGGCCTAGCTCTGCCGCTCCGCAGACCCTTCCCTGCTCACGGCTCTCCATGGAGTGGTCAGAGGGGACTTTTGGACCCCAGCCCGGCAGCGGGAGATGCGGCTGGACTGGCGCCGGGGCAGGGAGCGCTACCCCAGCCTGCAGCTGCCTCTGCTGCTTCTGACGGGTCTGCAAACCTTCTGGCAAGGTGGAAGACTGAGGAAGTGTTTTTGCCAGCTGGATAGGGATTTATGACTGCAGCGGCACTTTCCTCCTGCACTCTCCCCTCCTGTGCTCAGGCGGAATTAGTCAAGCCACGCGCACCCACTGCCAGGCCTTGTATGGATGAATTCACACATTAGAGAAGGATTTGTCTCCCTCCGCTCCCCCTCCGGCATCCTGCCACCTCCAGCCGCCCCTGTTGCTGTTTACAAAGGAGTGCAGCCCTGCGAATGAAGCCTGCCTCGGTCTCCGGCGCTCTCCAGCCATGTGTTGTACCCCATGAGCTGGCTTGTGGCATTTATTAGCAGGAGCAGAAAAGTGCTTGCCTCATCACAGAGAGCAGCTGGAGACAGAAGGGTTTTCAAAGGCATGTGACTGACCTCTACCTCGGCTGCCGGGGGCCTGGGTATTGCCGACTCAGTGGAATTTTTTTCTTCTTCTCGCCGTCTCTCTCTCCCTCTCTCGTTCCTTTCTGCAGTGTCCTGACCTTGTGAGGCCTTGGTCTCCCCCCTATCCATCTCCCAGCATTCAGTCTCTCCTGTGAACTCATGCTGGGAGATTAATTGCCACTATCGCCCCTAATCCATCACACTTCCCAAAGATTGTTTTGACATCTAGTTAATTTTTGGCTGATGATTTATCAAATTCTTATTACCGTGCTCTGAAGGGGCTCATTTATTGTGTTGATTCATGGTAATGATAAAGGGGAACCTTTTTGAATTTTAACTACATTCCCTCATGTTCTTCCCAGCACAGCTAAAGAGGAGAAAGGGAAAAAATATAGCCAGGGACTCTTAATTCAGAGAGTAAAAGGGGAGGAGAAAAAAAAAAACAAACAAAACTTCTCTATCCCTCATTATTTGTTTGAGAGCCAAAAGTCCTAAAAGAGGTTAATATGTATTAAGACATATTTTTAGAGTTCTGGTCTGGACTGTGTTTCAAGAGCATCCCCCCAAGGCTCTTTAAAACATTTATTGCCCTGTAATATTACCTAAATGTCTACTACCATTTTATTCAAATAGAAGTTAATGCTAAATGATGTCAGTCATGTACCAGTGGAAATGTAAAACATGTCTCTCTGCCAGTCCATATGGCAATTCCAGCTTTTAAAAGTACACAGAGAATTTTCTGCAACCCTTTATGTCATTCCCCCATCTTTGTTCCCACCTATTTTTAATTTGCTGTGCAGTTTTTAATAAGCCCAGATGGTAAAGGAAACACAGTAAATGGCCATTCTCTCTTCTTCTCTCCAGGCAGCTCGGGGAGTTAGAGCCCCTTACATGCAGAGGAAGAAATGCAGCAGGGTGTATGTGCGGATTCATACGTGGTTTTGGGGAAGGCAGACACACAGCTGTTGCAGCGGGCAGTGAGGCTGTTCGAGGACCTGCAGTGATCCTAGAAGGGGCTGTGCGAATACCGGGCTCATGCGGTTTAGGGCTGAGGACAGACATAGGAAGAGTCACTTGAAAGACGCACCAAGGACCTAACGAACAGCCGTTTCCATCTGCCCATGCACGAACCTCCTGCGTGGCCCAGTTTAAGCACTGGCTATTCAGAAGAGGAAGGATGCTCTTGTGTTCAAAGCCCCGAGAGCCTGCGGCTTAGCTCCTGGCCTTTCCCTTGTGACTGCAGGCAGAGATGTACGCTCTATGTGTTTCAGTTTCCCACTCCTGAACAGCAGTAATGATCTTGCCTTTTATCCATCTGTCTTCACTATTAAGCTTGCAAGTTCTTTGGGGCGGAGACCGTCTCTTCTCTGTACAGACACACTGGCTGACAACAGTCCTGGGCACTAATCCAGGATAACTGAAACAACGAACGAGAGATAAGGAAAGTAGAATCAAAATAGTAGAGAGAAAGCAAACAGTTCCTTTTTATCAATTCAGTTTTCAACTTTAGCAGATCATTTTATTTAACCTTTAGGGACCCTGTAGGATTCATTACCAAAGCACAGACTTCATCACAGAAGCAGCCACGAGCATCCAGCTCAGCGCTGAAGGAGGGGAGATGGCTGATATATTCTCCGCTGTAGTCAGGTTTAGCTGCAGGCCGAGGTTGGGCTGCATGTGGCAGAGCAGGCTTGCTGGGCTCCGCACTGGGTTCTGCCATCAGTTTCCTGAGACAAATCGGTTTCGAGCTCTTGGGTATGCTGTTTTATCAGTCTGATGAACAAATGAATATAGTAGTTTCCATCAAAAAGTGGTATTGTTAAATGTGAAAATATGACAAAATGCCATAAAAATACCAGGGTTTCTGTTTTCCTTAAGGAAATTCCTGGAAGTTTAAAAAACCCCAAACCAACCAACCCAAACAAAACCCCCCACATTCTTCTGATGATCCATACAAAGTTCTTCTGGAAGCCAGGTCCCAGCAGTGCGTGTGGAGCACCTGAAAGGCTGGGTCCTGCCGCTGCTAGTCGACTCCCAAGCTAATAAGGGGTACTGGGGTTCAGAGTAAAATTCCCCCAGGTTAGGCACACTGATGTGGCTGCAGTAACCTTTCTAAACAGACAGGGGCCTCGGATCAGCACTTTAACAGTCCTTCCCCATCATCCTGAGAAAAAGCAAAATGTTGTTCCAGCTCTGCCCGGAGAGTCACATTTTCTTTCCTTCCATCCTCCTCCTCCATCCTGGAGTGCTTTGAGCAAAACCCAGCCCTTTTCTGTGCAGGTCAGCAGGTGCTCTGGCTTCGATCAGTCCTTGTGAGCTTTGCAGGTGGCTGTGCTGTATCTGTAAGGTGTTTGACAGTGCTGTGTGCTATGCTTTGTGGCTAAGTTTGAATGCTGGACTTAAAAACAAATCTGATCCATTTTAAAAAATTCACGGTGGTGTTCTGGTTTAATTAGTTTCATTTTTTTTTAGGTCTACTGGCATTTATTAATTTTGATCGTACTTGCATATTTTATATCTATTGTACATTTGGGATTTTTTGGGTGTTCCACATTGCTTGCTCAGTTTCCCCTGCCTCTGCCTGGAAGAGGAGGTTGGTGGCTGGGTGTCAAATGGAGGGAGAGCTGCTGAAGAGGAGATGGGATTTCCAACGCAAAGGTGGAGGGCCTTAATAAGGGGACTAGACACCCACTCTCTGAATCTATTTACCACCTGTTATCATGCAACAAGGAACCAGGCCTGCCACGAGGTTGAATATGGCATTAGTCGGGGTTATTTTGTCACCCTAGGCTGAAAACCGCTGGTGGCTTCCACAGCCCTTCCTAGCTCCAGGGACAGTTTCTGGCAGAGGGACCAGATGGGCACCTTGCAGCAATAACCGCTGCACCCATAACTTACCAGACCGCAGGAGGTATGCGGGTGCTGTGTGGCCAGCGCTGGAGCCCGGAGTAACACAGCACATGGCAAGAAGCAGGGCTGCTGGCCCAGTCCCACGAGCTCTGGGAGCCTGAGCAAGGCTGAGACTTGCACCACAGAGGCCTTACGGTGCTCTCAGTAGCACTTGTATAAATCAGGAGTAACCCTGTCCAAACAGGAGCAGAATCCTGGCTGGTGCAGAGCAGAATCAGTCCCGTAACAACCAGTGCCACTGCAGTGCTGGAGCGAGCCTGAAGCAGGGTAGAAGCTCATAAGAGATTGTTCATTTACATCACGCCCTCTCCTTATCTTTTATTTTTCTTATTCTCTCTTCTTCTCCTCCCCTCTCTCCCCCTTCTTCCCTCCCCCTCGTACTCTGCACCTCTCATTTTCCATCCCTTTAAATGAGGTCACCCTGACTGAATGAAGGACGCAAGGAGCGGGAGAGGTCACGCATTAGCACTGCTATAACTGCGCTGCTACTGAAACTAGGCAAGTCATCCATCACGGCCTCCACTACTCCATTAGGCCCCGCATGAAATATGCCCTGCTCTGAATCGCACGGCCATACATCTCCCAGTCTAGACACCTTCCTGTTGTGTGAAGATCAATGCCGCGCGGTCATGCATCATGTGTCATCCAGTAGCCCTCACTCTAATAATCGTGTCTATTCTCTAGTCTGCAGTATAAATTATGGGTACTGTGAAAGTACTATATTATTCAGCAACCTTGGTCACTAATGGATTATTGGTTTATTGGCTGATAATGTGAGCTCCTTTTTTGGCTGGATCCTACCTTTATTTATTTATCTTTTTTCATGATTATTATTCTGAGTGATGACTGATTTGGATTCTTATCCACAGGCTTTCACCCTTCCAAAGCAATTATAATAATAAAGCCCTTTGACCATGGGCCTGTTGCCCTGGCTCTCACTTAATAGAGATGGCTTTCGCTAAAATAAAAGTCAAATATCTGTCTCCCTTTACCAGCTCAGACTCTCCTTCCTATCTCGTATAAGCTATCGAGCCCTTTTCCTGGGATAGGGCCTCTAGCCAGGGACTAGAAGTAAAGACCCCAGGATCTCTACGGGTGATACTGCAAGAAATTGATTTCTGAAAGAGATCTAATGCAAATAACCTTCTCTGCCAGACTGCTGCAATCCTTCCTCCCAGGGTCAGACACATTCCCATTTGGAGAATAAAAGCAATCCCGCAGGGTCAAGCCGAGGGTCCCACTGGCTCAGCACCCTGCCTCTGATAGCAGCCCGTACTGGATGCTCAGGGAAGTCCTAACAAAACAGGCAGCGTGGCCTGCCAGCTCCTCGCTGCCGGCAGCCACAATATTGAGGTCATTTTTCCCAGTTCTACCAGTAGCTTCTTGTGCTGCACCTGACCATGCCCTGTATCACACCCAGTTGCCAACAGGGCGCTCAGAGGGCAGAGGAGGAAGAAACCCCATGAGGAAAATGCAGATGGAAAGGGCCAGTAGGGCCACGGGGCTGGGGCAGGGAGCACGGGACGAGACCCGGCTGGCACGTGAGCAGTCAGCGCAGGCAGCCTTAATTGCCTGTAAAGAGTGCCGCGTGTTGCTGTGCCATGGCTTCCTCACGTGTCAGCTGCTAATTTGTTGCTGTTTGTTTGTACATGACAGTAATGTGTTTACCTCATTAGGAGATGTCAAAGTTCCCCAAATCTGTAGCTGGGAGATTACGGATTTCCTTTGCTGACACGCGGAGGAAGCGCAGCAGACGAACAAGCAGGGTTTTTGGCAGTGGGACTAAAGGCAAGCAAAGTGGAAGGATGCGTTAACCCTTAGAGCTCTCAGTCCATCAGAAAAAGCACACCCTTCCCTGAGAAGGGTTCGCTGCTATTTGTTCCCAAATCCAGAGCCTATGTATCAAACTGTGGCAGTTAAATACCCTTGGATGCCATAGCAAGGACCATGATGTAAAACCTGTAAAACCTCTTAAAGCAAGGACATGAGAAAGAATGGGCGTATAAAGAGAGGGCATTAGAAAACAGCCGCTATACATCACACTCGGCTGCTCAAACCACAGCCAGGCCCACATGCAGCTACTCATTGAGCGGTGTCTTCCATTAATTATGATTAAACTACCCTACAGTTAGTTGTTCCTTCATTTGTAAAATGCTCCTATTTTCCAACCAGTTCTAATCTTGGCTGTAATTATCCTGATGGTAGAGGAGTCACTCCAGGAGCCTTTTCTTCGCTCTCTGATGTATTTGAGTCTAAATAGGATTTGTAGCTCCGTGGCTGCGTGCCACTACAAGGAGGTACAGCTGGCCTTGACCACATCCAGCACCCCACTGCTGCGGGGGGCTCTGGTGTTGAGCCCAGCTGAGGCCCTGGATCTCGGTGACCTCGGCCTTCCCCTTTTCACCGGCATTCATACCTATCTAATTTACAGGGTGGCTCTAAGAACTAATTAGTTAAATTTCTGCGGATTATTCTGAAAGTACTAGAGGCTACTGCTGCCTATGTTTTCTGCCAACGCATCACATCTACCACCTTCCATGTGAATGAATTCCTAGGATGCTGTCCAAACTGACAAGAGGAGCAGGAAATGCCTCCTGCGAGGGCAGAGGGAAGGTGTTAGGAAATTAAAGGAGCAATTCAAGAGCTGCAGCTTTTTCCTTCACCATAAGAGAAAGCAATAGTCATGTCCCCCTCCCACACCCTCTGCTCGCCAAGATCAGCCAGGCCATGTTTTCTCAGGCCCTGACATGCTGCGAAAGCCCAGCGCGCACGTCAGTGCCGATGAGGCTGTCCCCCCTTCCGCAGTGTGGCTGCAGCCCCCAGCAGCAGGCTGGAGGGAGGGAGAGGAGCCTGCGGGATGGGGACGGGAGAAGAGCTTGCATTAGCTCGGTTGGGGTCACTTGCAGCACATGCTGGGAATTCCTCAGCAGCTGGTATCGCTGACAGACAGAAGGAGTATCTCAGGGAAGATCTCAGCAATCAGTTTGACGGGGGCGGCTGGTTCCACTTCCTATGAGACATAACTCCGGCACCACATTTGACTCTGCTGATCAGATAGGAGCTGCATTACAAGGCAATATTGTGGTTTCCCTTAATGTCCTGCCAAACTACATTTATCTTCTCATTCCTTCCCCACCCTCCCTGAGAAACCCTGCTCAGGTCACAGCGTGGAGAGAAAGTCTTCCTTGTGAGGAGGAGGATGGAGCCCTAATGCAGAATCTAGGTTGATAAGCATGTTTTATATTAGTCAGGAATGAGGCAGAATAACTTAATTAGAGGTACTCTAACTGGTTCACTGTACCGAGGTCTTGACCTACCAGGGTACATCTAAGAATACTAGAAGGCTGAAGTAGTGGTTGTAAAATCCTGGAAGGCTTCTGATTCCTATTTCCAAAAACATCAAAAATGTGTCTTTTTAGGTAGTCTTTCAAATATGTAAATCCATAGCGAGAAGCAGGGCAGCGTGATTGAGTTGGCTGAGTGCTGTGTTCAAGTGTTGGAACAATGTTTTAATTCTAGCTCTGCTGACAGAGGGTTCTCCAAGGGCTCACAACTGGGGAGCTGGGGTAGCTGAGTAGTGTAAGATGGAGCAGAAAACTCTTCAACTCAACCTTGCTGGTGAAATGTGGAAGGAGGGCTTCCATCAGCTTGTGGACTAAAGGAATGGCTGTGCTCAGGACTTGGGAAAGGTACTGCAAGGAACAGCCCTCTGCGGGCAAAGGAGGTGAGAGGAATAGCTGAGTTTGTCTTTTTTATCTCTTAAAATCAGTGAGGAATTGCAGCAATTTGTTCATGTGCCTAAGTACTGCTACGAAGGTCTGCTCACAGTCATCCTGAATCATCTCGGTGTAGAGGAGAAACTAAGTAAACAGCAACAGCCACATCAGACCCTGAGCAGCACCAGCCAAAAAATATTGCTGTGGCAGTTCCAAGTGCCATCAAGCATATGGCTAGCGAGGGCACTTTGTCATCTCTGCCTAGCAGGACTGAAATACTGTGCCGTCAGCTTCCATCTGCATCTTTGTCAATGGAGGAAGGCTTCCGTCATACTACCTCTGTAGCTACCAAGGGAAAAAAGGTACCCATTTTCTCGAAAAATTGGTAAAAAAGCTGGGTTGTGATTTGGATCAAAGCATCAAGCTACAATTAGTAACAGCAGGTTTATAATGCACCTGCAGCCAGAAAGTGTTGTGACCATGAAGAGGTAGACTCAGCTCTGAAGGATTACATACAAGCTTACGCTGATTTTAATTATGCATAAAATCAGGTACAAACACACACATACATCTGGATATGTGGAGGCACAAACACACACAGAGTCACCCTGAGCACTGGATACCTTTATATAGCTGCATACATGCCTAATGACCTTTGCCAGGCATATTCATGGGTATACATCATACAGGTGTGTAGGGTGAGGAGAGGAAAGCAAGCTGAAAAAGGAAATGTACTGACACCTCCCAGCTTTCTTCTATCTGCTGCTCCAGAGATCTCTTTCTCTTGAAATTACTTCTTGCCACAGTGATATAGAGCTTGCAAGGCTTGGTGGGATCCTCTATCCATCTTCAGGAGGCCACAGTCAGAGAGAGAGAAAAGAAGGGGGGAACTCCAAAATTCCTGAGTGTATTTTTCCATTCACTTGATCCATAGCCGAGGCCCTCCACCTGCAGAAATCCTCAACTATCACATTTCTACTGCTCTGGCCAATAACGAAGATAATTGTTTCATCCACTTTGTCAAGCTGAAATGAAAAGAGGGCAAAGCAAAATGATGCCATCATAAATCATCAGGCTGAGACAGCAAAAAAAGGACAAGATAGTGACTTCATTAAGGGTTATGTATTGTGTCATTAAGTTGGCAGGGGTCACCTTTCATGTCACACAGCAGCCCCATGATGCATTGCTGGCTCCTCTTTCCAATAAAATTAAACGTAGATGTAAAACTGATTAGGCCATGTTTGCTTCAGCCCAAGGCAAGGGAACTGCGCAGGGAATAATTGATACAAGATCACGACTGATTTGTAATGGCAGCGATTTCTCTTCCTGGTCATTTCTTTGCTGACCTTGCCCATTAAAATAAGCCCAGCTGCCTTGAAAAGAGAGACGCTCATTCCACCCATTCCCTCCCCCTGCCCGAGCTGCTCGCCTGGAATTCATTTCCTCACTTGCTTTCCTAGGGATTTCTCATTGAGCATTACTGCAGGCTGACGGCCACATGCTGCCTCTGGCTTGGTGTAAGAGCAGGGATCGCCCCAAGTATCTTCTTGGTGTCGCTGGTGACACCATCCTCGTGCATCGGTGACATCCCCTGTTCCTGGTTTAGCACTCCTGACTGACAACAGATCATTGCCTTCCTCTAAGCCTCCGCTCCCTTTTCTGTGTCCTGCTGCAGGGCAGGCGATGCTCTCCTGAGACCTTGGTTATGGAAATGTCCCAGTGCACAGGTCTTCAGGGTTTTGGGGGTGTTTTGTGGAAAGATTTTGTCAGGGCTATCAAAACATCTTCCAGACAGGACAGCGTTAGCTTCTGAAGGCCTGAAGCGTGAGACCAAGTATCTTCTGACAGCACCAAACTGCAATTCTGCAGTGCCCTGCAGTCCCTCTTTGCTACCCGCCATGCTCCCAGGTGTGCTATACAGCTCTGAAATAGGGGGCTGTCAGAAGGATGAGATAGGAGGGAAAATGTAGGCTGATGTAAACCCCTGTTAGAGGTTACTGCCAAACCACAGGGCCACTTACCATCTGAGATCGGGGCGCTTGAGGCAGCCTTGTGCCATGTAGCAAGAGTATGTAAATGCGTCCCCTCTGAAACTTGTACGCAGTGTCTCAGAGGTGGTGTCATTCTGGAGAGATGCAGAGACCACTGCTGGCTCCATCATGCAGCCGTTTGGTCCTCGGATGCCCTTTATTTCTCCTTTCCTTCTCCTGCAGCATCTATCTAATAACATGGGGCCCACAGCAGTGCTCTGCGTTTCAGAGGAGGCCTCCCTGGTGCACCATATATTACTTTGCCCGAGTAACCTCAGCAGATTTACACTCCTGCTGTTTACAGCACTTTCCCAGGTAAAGTTCGAGACTGTGAGATCAGGCCAGGGAGGAAAATGGAGGCAGTCACTGGGATTTTAACTTCTGTTCGGGGAGTTTGAAAGAGGAAAAATATGACACTCACCCAAAACACAGCGCCAGATCTAGAAAAGCGTTCGACGTGGGTGGCTTTCAGAGGGATTATTTATCCACTTAGGACTAAATATGTGCTTACGTGATCTCATGGATGGAACTCTTACTTGCAGCAACTGTGCCTCATTCTTGATGTCTTTTGGCCAAGACTTTCTTAAGGGGCTACTGGATTTGGGGCATTCCGCTTAAAAGAGGCCCTGAAAGGGCCTGAGTTTCTGAGCACAATCACCGAACCTTGCTGGAAAACTGAGTGGCTGCTAAGATGCCTCAAGGTAGATGATTAAGAGAGTGGATTCCTCCCTCTGGTCACAAAGCGCTCCTGGAAATCCCAGCCCTGGTCCAGGATAAGTCTTAGCCTGCAAGGCCACCTCCTCAGCTGCGGGATGCGGCAGCTGCTCTGCGTGTCACTCCACGGAGTGACGCCAGGTGGTTCCAGCTGAGGGCCTGACCCACAGCACACGTAAGTGTGCGAACTTTCAAGGAGCTGGGCCTCTACATAATCTCCGAGATGAGCCCAGGCAGGGATTCAAAGCTCTCCCGGCTCCTGTTTCCTTCACACTCAAATAGGTCAGGGAACCTCATAGCTATCAGGCAATTGGATTGATTGAACCGAGCGCTTGCAATAATGGCACTGGAAGAAAGCAGAGTAAATAACAAACATTGGATCCCCTTTGCAATGAAAAACTATTAGAGAGACAGAACCAGTAAAACAAACACAATTCCATGTGTCAATCCAAGACATATGGACTAAAAATACATATAGGGAGAGAGCAAGCATGCACAAGAGAGAGAATGCAAAAGCCTTATAAATGGCGAAGTGGAAAACACTCATTTCCCATGCAATAACTAATATGATGTGGAACAAAGGAGCTGAGACCTTCTCGCCATAAACAACCCATGAAAATATAAACATTTTCTGGGGCGCAGATGGCTGATGCTTTGATTTTATTTTTCTTTTCTATACATTTGACAGCTAAATTCAGTCATTTGTGAACAACGTGGCCATAAAAATGAGTAATAATGATTGGAGGTATCTTACTTTTGTTTTAATGGGCTCAAGAGTGATTCTGAGGAGCTGCGCCAACCCTTGGGGGGGAGATGGGGTAAGATGCTATGGCCAGATCCTCAGCTGCTGTTCACAAGCCTCACAGCAGCAGAATTACACCAGCTTACACCAGCTGTGGATTGGGCCTGTAGGCTTTCTGCAGTACTGGCTCCAAACACTAAATTAATGCTGTCCTCAGCTGCACTGTTTCAAATTTGATTGCAAAACCCTGTTGCTGACACAGACAGCTATCAGCGTAACATTACCCAGGACAGGCAGAGGGGTGGGCTTTCAGAGATTTTATCTGCTTTTCAACTTTTTTCCCCTCGTTAATTATTTCGGCTATGTCAAACTTGAGCAGAGGGTTTTTTTCAGCAACCAGAAAGAGTTAGGCACTCCTTGCCAACCTTAATTATTTGTATAAAACTCTTACTGAGAGATTTTCAGAGGAGTAAAGCTACATCTGCCTGGAGACACACTGCCAGTAACTGGAAGGGGCTCCAGCCATGTCTGCAACAGTTTCAGTCTATTTTCATCCACAGACGCACTGTAAAACCTAGGTGAATCCAACAAATGCCCTGTACTTCACTTCACCTTCCTGTAGAAGATACTTATTTTACCTACATGAGCTGCTTTGAGATCCTCAGATTAAGGAAACACAAGGTGGTATTGTTTGTTTTCAGAGTTTTTACACACTGAGCAAAACGTTAAGAGAGAGAGAGAGAGTGTGTGTGTGTGTGTACCTCATTATTGTTAAGGTTACTAATTCTGGATATAGTGGAGCTGAGTGGCAACAGCAACATGGAATCTAAATATAGAGAACATATAACAGAAATACAAACTCCATTCTCAGCAATGTAAATTTTAATGAGATAATGTATAGTCCTTCTGTTGACACTTCTGCCAGTGTAGCACAAAAGAATGAGGTTTGTTTGTATCCACCTCCCATATAGGTGAGCATTTTGGCCTCACATTTAGGAATCTCCCCAAAATCACCTGGCCAAAGATACCTCTGGCTGGAGGAGAGTGGATCCAAGGGATGACTTTGCCTGGTATCAAAGGATTAGTTGGCTTGGAACTTGTTTAGGGACACATCCTAAAATACACAGGCCAGTGTTGCACATCAGCTATTCAATGACGTGATATTAGATGATATTTAAAACTAAAGCTGGCTCTGGCGGTGAGATTTACCAGGCTGGAAAACTGAGTAAAGCACCATGAACAAGAGTTTCAGCTGCTTTGCTGAAGATGGAAATTAAATGCTTTGCAAAAAAGGCAGGGAAAAAACCCAAACATACAGTGCCAAAAGACCTATTTTGAGGGCTTAAACTCCTCCCAGGCTCAAGCTAGTCTCTACTAGGACAAATGCTGTCCTAGCACTGCAGAGTGCTACATGCTCTGACTAAGGCCTTTGCTTCATTCAACAGGAAAGTTTTGCACTGAGCCCCAAGGCAGGATCTGTACCCTCCCTCTAAATGTTCAAAACCACCAAGCACCAAACCCCATGGTTTCCCAGGCCTTGACCCACACTCCTGCAGTCCTTTCCACTGGCCTCAGTGTATAGTCCTTTGTATAGTCCTTGCAGAAATCTCTCCCCACCACTGAGTAAGTGCTCCTTTGACTGAGCCAAGCACACCAATGCACAGAATTATGTTCCAGCCACACCTCTGACCTTCCAGCATTTAGAAAAGACATCTTCATAGATGAATACAAGCCCGGAGGGAGGCCAGGAACGGTAAGAAAGAGCAAAGTACATTTCTGCCACATTCTCACTAGTGTTCTCTTCGCGGTGTCTCCTGCTGGTCATACTCTTTTACTGCCATTTGTAACAGAGCCAGACGACAAGGAGGAGAAAAAATGGGGGGCTTATTAAGTAGATCAAATGTTAAGGTAACATTATGTGCCACAGTACACCCTGCAAGCTGGTGAGAACATGGTATTATTCAAGCAGTAGCCAGAGATGGCTTTGGTGAGTTCAGTTACTGCTTTTTTCCATGGGCCTGTAAGATCCTGGTCTCTGTGGTTCAGGAGAGGTTGTTGCAGCTGGGCTTTTCTACCCTCCTTCCCTGAATAGGTAAAAGAAAAGGCAAACACTCCACTTCTGAGTCCTGGTAAGACTTGCCCAGCCCAGGAAAGCTGGCAGCTCCTCTTCTCTGCCTCTTTGGGATGTGAGAATCTGCGGGTGCTGCAATGTGATGCAACAGCTTCACCAGCAGCCTGTTCCTCTTGTTTACTGCCCAGCTGTAACCTAACTGCAGTTAGTAAAACATCTCCAGCAGCCCCTGCTCTCCAGCTGGACTGCACTGCATTTCTTCCCTTGTCTCACTGTACACCCTCCTCTAACTGGCCCTTACAGGATGTTTTGAAGTGATGGTCTTTGCCGAAGATACCCTTTCTGCAAGCGGTTTGGCCACTTGCTACGAACTGCTGACAGCAGTTGGCTGGGAGCCGACCAGAGGTGGCACGTCCCTGCCTTGTGTGCTCAGCGCGCCCAGGCTGCCTTCCCACCTCGCTCCTTTGCGTCTCTTTTCCTCGCGCTCATTGCGTCGTTGTTCTTCTGCTCTGCGTTCTGCTGGGGCTGGGTTGCTGGCTTGCCCTCAGCTCACTGTTGGTGAGATGGGGCTCAGGCTTAGCCAGTCTCCTCTCTGCCTCTCCTGTATTCCCAGCTAGCAATGCAAAGGCCAAACCTCTGCAATGAGTTGCCTGGGCTTAGCGGTGCAACGTTCGTGCACGGGGCTGTTTTGCCAATGGTTCTCAGAAATTGCAGGGTATTTAATTTAAAAGGTGCCAGGGAGCGCTAGGCACTGGCTTATCGAAAGCAGGAGGGGAAGATTAAATGATCACTGCTCCCCATGTCAGGAAGTAGATATCCCCACAGAGAGGTCCACTGGATGCCACAACTCCTCCGTTTACTTCTCCCCAGTTCATGCCACAGAGTCAGGATGGTGAGCTCTGATCCCGGAGTGATTTTTCTTAATGTCTTTATATAGATGAGTTAACTCAAAACCTTTCCAACATAAGCATGTTTTTCTGTTCCTTCATCCTGACCTTGGCATTTTCTTTCTCCACTCCAAGTTCTCTGCTGTCCTCTGGCCAGCTTTGCCTCTCATTTGTCAATGTTATTATTGAATTTTCAAATGCCAGTAGTGCACATAAATCAATGGCTGGCTTCTCCCCAGTGGCATATCCCTGCCACATGTGGTCATTCATTTTTTTTAATAAGTCCTCCTCTCCTTTCACCCATTTATAAAAATGCATCTTGTTCGCCTGCTGCCGTCCATCATTCGGTGAGTCCAGCTATTTGTTGCCCCTGAGTGCTTATTCATCAACGTTTTCAAAAGCAAAATCACTCTTCGCCTCCTGCTCTTATTGTGCCATCAATCTCGACTGGGGATCAATAAACTTCGCTTTTGCAATTTTTCCCCCCATCATCCTGTGCTAGCTTTCCCAAAGTCTAGCCTTTGTATTTACATTTTTAACTGATCATCAGAAGTAGGACAACGACAGTGTCGATGCGCAGGATGCTTTCATTTGCTCCCAGTGTGGCAATAACTGGCCCAGCATCACTCATCTCACTTGGGAACCCCGAGAATTGAATACTCATCTCTTTCTCTTTTTGCTTTGGCCCCAGGAGTTGTAAATGGGGAGAAGATGACCCCTGGCCAAACAGTTCTTGCAGACATTAGCCCTGGGGACTAGAACTGGGTGAATATTGTTCTTCTAAACATCATTTGAATGAAAAATAGCTTTTCACTGAGAACTGAAATTTCCACTGAAAATTCTTTTTTGTTGTTGTTTTTCAATAGCAACAAACAAAACGAAAAAACTCTTTTTAAAAGAGCTTCCTCTTTCAAATATACACTTAAAAGGCTGATATTTATTTTTGAAACTATTTCTAAAAAAACAGACTATTTTATTTTTTGACCAGAAATGCTTTCCAAAGCTGAATATTTTCACAACTTTTGAAAAAGCTAAATGTTTCAGTTTTCGGGTTTATGTTTTCATTGAAATTCTCAAAAAAACCCTCTCTGACGCTGAAAAGACTTCCAGCAAAACTGATCAGCTTCTGAAATTTTCCAAGCTATCTTGTGCAAATAACAGGACTTTCTGACTTGCTGTAATCACAACAACCCATACTGAGCACATAAGGACTTACGATTCAGGCTCAGGCACCACAGAATGTCTGAGGTTGGAAAGGACCTCTGGAGGTCACCTTGTCCAACTCCCCTGCTCAAGCAGGGCCACCTAGGGCTGGTTGCACGGACCCTGTCCAGATGGCTTTTAAATATCACCAAGGAGAGAGACCCTACAACCTCTGTGGGCAAGCTGTGCTAGTGCCCAGTTACGCTCACAGTAAAGAAAAGTGGTTCCTGATGTTCAGACGGCACCTCCTGTGTTTCAGTCGGTGGCCATTGCCTCTTGTCCTGGCACTGGGCACCACTGAAAAGAGCCTGGCTCCCTCTCCTTTGCAGGCTCCCTTCAGGTATTTGTAGATGTTAAGAAGACCTCCCCAGAGCCTTCTCTTCTCCGAGCTGAACAGTGCCAGCTCTCTCAGACTTTCCTCATCTGTGAGATGCTCCAGTCCCTTAATCATCTTTGTGGTCCTTTGTTGGACTTTCTCCAGTATATCCATGTCTCTCTTGTAATAGGGAGCCCAGAACTGGACACGACTCCAGGTGTGGCCTCAGCAGTGCTGAGCAGAAGGGAAGGATCACCTACCTTGACCTGCTGGCAGTGCTGTGCCTAATGCAGCTCAGGACACGGTCAGCCGCCTTTGTGGCAAGGGCATGTTGCTGGCTCATTGCTGGTTCAGTTTGGTGTCCACCAGGACACGCAAGCCCTTTCCTGCCAAGCTGCTTTCCAGCTGGGTGGCCCCCAGCATATCCTGGTGCGTGGGGTTATTCCTCCCTAGGTGCAGGACTTTGCATTTCCAACCCATTTCTTTCTGGGGCAGGGTAGCCTGGCCTCATTAACCCTTCCCTAATGAGAGGGGGGGAGACGCCTGCCCCAAAGTTTTCCAACAGCAGAACCTGAGTAAAGGAGAGAGGCAGCAGATGGAAGCATGTGCCAAGGCAATAAATTCAGGCCACAATCACTAACATTTTGTGGTTTGACACTTAATTGATTAACTAATTTGAGGCAACAAGATTTAGTGTAGCTGTAGATTAGTGTCGAAGGGATAATTACGGCTAAGCTCCCATTTCCAAACAGTGTGTCAGCTGCAGTTTCGAGCCAGCAGGACCAGCGTTAAGGCTCTCACAGACGATAGCAAAGGTTCCTGGAAGAGGTCTGCTGTGGCTCAGCACCCGGGGATTGCAACGGAAAGGTCAGGCACTGACTTATCAGCATAGACAAAATCCCTTCCTATAATGTATGTGTTTATTCTCAAATTAAATATATTAATGTATTATTTGTTCTTAAAATGTCATTCAATAGATAGTAGGCTTAGGTTTCCTGGCAGACCTTTGAAGCTTAAAGAGTAATGTAATAATAGTACATTAATCCATAAGCTACACAGTCTTCTCCCAGCAGACCCCAAACTCCAGAACTGGCTCTGAAGCACTGAATTTGCTGCATCTGTTTCTAGGAATTTCTGTCTAACAATAGTGGACTTGTTGGAGTCTGCTCTGCCAGTTCCAGCATGAAATGCTGCTTTTCGCACACCCATCTGTTCAGCATTAACATTTGGGCACCTGTAAATGGTGTTTCTGGGGGCAAAGGCAGGTGTCCATTCCTCTAATGATGCACATCTCTGTTCTGCTAACACAGGGGTGGGCTAGGGGCACCAAATCCTGTTCTCCATGTCCCTGCTGAGACCAGGTCTTTGGAGCCAAAGTTTGGTTTGGGCCAAGCCTCAGTTTAAGCTAGAGGAAATGCTACATTTGGACTTTTCCCCAGGCTGAATTCTTGGCACAAGCAAATCATCTCTTGGGAAAAAAAAAAAAAAAAAAAAAAAAGCTTTGAAAGAATGTCTCCATCTTTTTCTCCAAATCATCCATCCATCTATCTGTTTGTCTGTCTAGAGATGATAGCTTGATAGCTATCTAAATGCCAAACCTGATGTTTTGGAGAGCTTGGAATACATCTCTGAACTGCACTGATTTTAATTCTGCAAGTCTTAATACTTGATTGACAAATACAGCTAAACAATCCATCACAGTTGCCTTATCTAAAAAATGTAACCTTTTTTCTGTTTATGGAACATGCACATGTGGAACATGTTTTTCGTTTACTGTCTATTTATTCCAGTTTATTCAGTGCACTTTTTTTTTTT
>VZTL01056135.1:1777-21520 GCA_013400535.1 Scopus umbretta | reverse complement strand
TATTTTTTCTTTTTTTTTTTTTTTTTGTACTGATTTTGCTGTCTCTTCCTACCTTCACATGACACACCTTTCACCTCTGATTCCTGGAAAATACAGGTTGCTTGCAAACAATCTGTGACTGTGTGTGAAAGCAGGTTTGAGAAAAGAGATCTTGGAAATACCCCAGCTGAAGGAATGGTTGCGCTTTCTGCCCATATCTCCCTGAACATCAGAGACTGCACATGGAGCGAGGCGCTAACCATGCTAAGTCTTCCTTTGAAGCCTGCATTCATCCATGGCACAAGGGATGGAGAACCAGAGTGCTCGCTCCAGTGTCCTCAGGACGCGTTGTAGCATTTTATATTTGTGCCAATGGACAGGCTGGGTTTGGGCCGTGACTGGAGCTTCTAGGGGCTGCCAAAGTGACAGTAATAATAATAATTATGTTCGTCTTCTACCCTTTTAAGATAAATGTGAATCTTCTGTTGTTTCAAGGAACCTGGGTGGGCTGCCAGCACTGCAAGAATACCCAACGAAAATTGACGTTGAGATATGCTCACCACTGTGGATGTTATCACTAACAGTGTTGGCAATTATTAAATTATAGTTATTGCTAGAATGATAGTAAAAGTAATGTTTGTTAATTGCTAAGGCAAATTAACAGCTTTTGCAATTTCACATTTGGGGAGAAGCTTAACAGACTGGTGATGCTGAATGAGTTAATGGCACCGCAGGGAGCTAGGCTGGGAAGGATCCATGCAGTTTCACTCTACTGCAACCCTATTTTCAGCCCAACCCCACCCAAAACAGCTTCTCTGCTCTTTAGAGGAGAGCTTCAGCTCAGCTTGCAAATGGCAAATATGAAAATAAATAACTGCATAAATGAGTGAGTTTGGCAGGAGGGAAATTCCTTCCCCCTCAGCTTCCCAGAACCTTCCTTTCCTTGCCATCCTGCCGGCGAGGCAGAGCAGACCCAGGGCTCTTCGTGGCAGATGAGTGCCTCCCAAGCTGTTTGCTCCCCACAGGGGAAGACGGCAACGTGGCACCATTCCCCTCCGAGAGCAGGGGAGGATTTCCTGGTGTAACCCTGGATCACAGAGCCATAAAGGTCACGGAGAGAACATGCTGGGATCCTTCTCCTCAGCTCTTGTAATGGTATTAGCAATGACTGTTTCTTACTCAATCATACTCCCAAAGGATTTTCAATAAACTTTTTATGTGCCATAACTGTTACATTAAATAAAGCTGAAAGTATTGAGTAAACTGACTGTAAATCACTTTAGATGCCTTGGAATTACATTAAGTGTGAGAATTATGGATCTTTTGCTGCTCGCAGAAACAGAGAGACGACAGAGCCAGAAATTTTTATGCTGCCAACCCTTCTGAAGGTTTTTTTAATTATTTTTTTACGCCATACAACAGGCTGCTTCTCCTGTAAATGGCTTGTTCAGGGACATGTTGGGACTAAGTACCATCCCTGTGGTGTAGGATCCTGTGGTGCTGGTGGATATTTTCCCTTCCCATCAAGCTGGGTTGGTTTTCTCAGTCTGGAAATGGTAATTAAATGCTGGGGTAGGGTTACCGTTAGCAGAGCTGAACAGGCTGTGAGTTTTATTGCATCAAGAGTGATTTTCTGTTGGTAGCCTGAGAGCCAATACTTCATCAATACAAATATATATTTTGATATAAATAAATGCTGAGGAAAGATCTTCTGTCTCTACTATTTAGGCACCCCAGAGTTAGCTTAAATGTGTGTTACATTTAATACTCTACAGAGAGTCACACAATTTAATAAAAGCAGCCACAAGTGCCCTGCACTACAGAATAAATTAACTACTCTCCTCCTTTTCCCATGTTTCCCCCCTCACACAATGTCCTGCTTACATTTCACTGTCAATGACTGGGGACCTCAGACAAGTTTTGGAACATGCAGATGCTTTGGAGCAAAGGCAGAACAGAAGAGGAAGAGGAAGAATGGTCAGCCAGGTCTCAGCAGCTTCTCCATGGTCTGACCTGGATCTTTCTTGCTGGGTACATCCTGCCATCGAGAGACACTGGCTGTTGTCTCCACAGGTGAGAAGACTGGCCCTGACATCCCTCCAGGTTGAGGAGACTTCTCCACTGCTCTGTCAGTTGGACACCAGTGGACGTGTGACAAGGACATGTAGGAAAGCAGATCCCTCAGGAGCTTTGCTCTACCAGCCCAGACTGTATCAGGTGTGGTGAACAAAAGGCAACACATCTGCCCAGAGCAGTGCTTCGCGCTGAGTGAGTTTGGTGAGAGCAAATGGAGCTCATCTGGTTGTAAACAAAAGACAGAAGAAAGCTGACGGGATAGTGAACTTGGTGGAGGCTGGACCCAAGAACGTGAAACCTCTTTACTTTAATGATACTGCATTTACCCACAGGGACCGTGGGAAAGCTCTGGAATTCTGCGGGTCTTCCACATTTTAAACCAAGCATTACTTTCCCCTACCTACATGTGCGCCCATTGCTAGGGCTGACAGTGAGGTTGCAAATATGAACCCAGGGGCTCAACCTCGTCCAACAAAATGTGCTTTTCCTAGCTGGGGACTCATGGTCCGCAACATAAGAGCAGGTTTGTGCTTGAGGGCCTGAATCTGAGGTACCCTAGCTCCTCAGAAAAGAGTGGGCTGGGACTTTCTTGTTGTAAGCTCCTCTCCACATCCAGCAACACGGCAGGGGTTTGAGACATCCCTCTCTCCATTTCAGAGCAACCGGGCAAGCCTTATACATCCCCACCCACTCAGCCCCCACAGTAACAGTCCCAGCTTATCCCAACCAGGCCAGAATGAACGTCATAGAATCATAGCATCATTAAGGTTTGAAAAGCCCTCTGAGATCATCTCGTCCAACCGTCAACCCAACACCACCACGCCTACTAAACCATGACGTCCCTTGTTATGTGGGAAGTGGAGGGCAATGGTGCGGGGAGATTTCGGTTTTCTGTGTTATCCCCACTGCTGCATTAGGAATCTACCTCTCCAGCTGAAGCAAAGCAAATGGCAGCCTGGCTGGCAGCGCAGAGCGCTCGGGAGTGTGCTAGTCTGCATGTGCGAGAGAGAGGGCGAGGGGAGGGATGTGTGCCTGGCTGGAAACGCTACTCCGCGCTCCTAGCAGACACATGGCAAATCGGAGACTCCTGCACGCCAACATCCTGATGAGGAAATAGTTAGAAAAAGGCTCCCAGTGGGAAAACCTTCTGTTTTGCCGATCTTGTAAATCAGCTGAATTCAGCATGTCACAAGCACGTCTTACAATACACAAGACAATGCCCAGATTTTTGTAGTGCAAAAGCATATTAACCTTTGTGTACTCTTGCCGGGTTTCGACAAAAGATGTCTGTTAAGAACTGCAGGGCTCATTGTAATTGCTTGCCATGTGGGTAAATGATCCGGAGCTGTGTGAAGATAAGAAGAAATTGCTAAAGGCAAATCACCTGGGTTTTATTATGCTTGCCCTAAAAATAATTAGCATGGCCTATGAAATCATACTGTGAGGGGGTTTGTTTTAGCAGGAAACTGTAACCTATATATTGTAGCTTTCTTTCTGGAGAGTTGATCTTTGTAGTTGTGTTGATGTGTCTTTTTTTCTTTTCTTTATTATTTTCTTTTTTAGCTACAGTGAAAGACAAATGAACAAGCTTATAATGCTCTGAATAGCATCGGGGTGACTGGTTGCCAGCCTGTAAAATCTGGTATTGTCCCTCCTGGAGTCAGAGCTTGACCTTAAGAAAATTCCTGCCAGTTTCTCTGAGGGAACATGTCCCTGTGCTGCTGCAGAAGCCTGTTTGCCACAGGTAACGCTTTTTACTTGGGATTATGGGTTGTGTATTTGCCACCAGGCATGAAAATTCACCATTTCTTCTGAGATGAAACAGCTTTGCATGGGAGCAAAATGGTGTTTTTTTCCATTTGCTGTATCTGTCTGGGACCACAAAAATATCAAGGTCAGAATGGAAAGCAGGAAATAAAACAGCAACTGCATATAAAATTACAGGCTTGCTGGTTTAAGTGCTAGCTGCCCACAATTTGGTGTGAATTGCAGGTGATCAGAACTTCTGAAAAGCATTTGTGCACATACAGTGTTGGCAACCCCAAGCATTAAAAACCCTGAGTCAGCTTTCATAAAATCATGTGTTTTGACTTAAATAATGAGATACTACAGGAATAGTAATATGGGGATCTATTCATTTGAAGCCTTTAGGGATTTTTCAAGCTTTGTTCTACCAGTTTCTTCTCTGTGACAGTCCTCAGTTAACTTTTACCTGAGTGCATAGGAGGTGTCTGTGGCCCAGGTGTCTGACCACAGATGAGAGGCTGCAGAAACCCTTACATGTGTCTAGTGTTCCCTAGGCTATCCCCACAGCCACAGTAGAGAGAGTGGGTTCTCCACGGGCCACTGTGCCTTCTTGCATCATTCTCCAGAAAGAAAACCTCTCCCACCATGGGCAGCATGTACCTGAGAAGCAACTGCCCTAACTTCAACATCCAAGCTGGGTGGTGAGCATCTCCTAGAGAAACCTCAAACTACACAAAGCCAGTACAAAACCCTCCACTTAAGTCCTTTCCAGAGTGGTAAGTGTGGCTTCAGGTGGTGAGTGGCTCGAGGATTAGCACCACTCTGTCTGACCACCTATATCTCATCGATAGTGTCTCCTCATTTTCTTGGTCGTGATGCAATTGTGTTTCTCCAGCACAGTTTCACTTCCTAGTATTTGCTGTAATCCTTGCCTAATCTTGGGAAGATGCTTTTTCATGGCTCAGCTGATAATTTATGTAGTATTGCTATGTGTTTTCTCTATGGAGAAGAGGAAGGGAAGAAGGGCTGCTGCCTTAGAAAAGCTGATTCACACGTGTTCTGGTATATCCCTTGCTGCAGGCTAAATGTTTAAGTACAGACCTTTTGTGTGCTTAAGCAGCTTTCCAGGCCAAAAAGTAATAATGCTCAGAGCATCTCCCAGGTCCTGGGAACTGCAACACTTTCTTTCTTTGTGATGACAATGCATAGATATTAATGCTGGTCTTCTCTTTCGATAATGCATTTGAAGGCTGGGCAGTCTAAATACTGTTCCTCACTTGATTCTTCATAGCGTTTAAGGTGAAGGAAATGAAAAACCACATTGACGTGTTCTTTCAGTGGCTCTCCACAAAAGCACTTAGTGGTTTCTACACTGGGTGGTTAATACCACTTGCAATGTGACAACCGTTTTTTGCTTTGTTTTATTTACTTTTGTTTAGTCGTGGCAATAAGTACCCAGCTGGCTGTCAAGCAGCATGAACTCCTTGCTGGGGGTAAAGTTAATCCCGGCAGCAAAAGCAAACACAAGGTTTAGGGATCTCCTTACTGGTTCTGGAAGGCTCAAGTGGGAGTTGTATGGTGGCTAAGCCTTGTGTTAATTTTACCCAGTGTAAGGCAGTTGAAACCCTTAGACACGGGATTTAGTACCCTGTTATTGAAGCTTTGGCACCTCGATGGCAGCCACAAATGTCAGCGGTTGCTGCTGTGCTTTTGGGGAGGAACAGACTGACTCCTGGACTCGCACCAGTGGGGCTGAGGTGGTGGATTGCAACACAGTGAGGATATTTATTGACATCAGGTTGGCTTTGGGGACAACAGAGTCTTGTTTGCAGGCACCTTCAAATACCCCATGGGTACTTGGCAATATTAATGGCAGGGAAGTGGCTCCAGAGTGTAGGGATTCCCTGCCATTCACTTGGAGCGTTCACAGAAAGCTTGTGCTGAACGCAGTATGCTTGGCTGTTGCCAGCACTCCATGTGAAGGGGTATAACTCCAATGATTTTGTCACTTGCTGGGAGCATTTGTATTCTCTCTCTTACTTATTACCATTGGATTTGGGTGAGCTATGTGCAATTCCCAGTCTGAGCCTTCATCTGCAGCAGGCTTTCCAAGATAGGTGGTAAATGTCTGGTGGCTCCTGGCCATTGGAAAATGTTGGTAGGCAGCCGGCAGGCTCAGGGAAGCTGGCCTCCCTTCCCCAGGTGCAGGAACCTGGTCAGAAGGGCAGCATGGTGCTGTGACCATGGGACTCCAAATGGAATGTTCTTGGGTATCCGTTGCTGAGCCAGGTCAGGGATTTGTAACTTCTGGTGCTAGCTGCAGTCTGGTTGCCTAAACAAGCTGTTCAGATGTGGTGTGAACTACTGGGGTTATTGGGTGCTAAGAAGTTCTGAATGCCTGCCCATTTGTAAGCCTTCCGAGTCCTGCTTTAAATGTTGGTTCTGACCCACCCATATTTGTTATTCCCCCCCAAACTAAACCCCATGTGTGTGGATCAATACTGAATGAGGGGGTTTGTCTGTTGGGCTCCGTTTCCTACTGACAGTACTATAAAGTTTGAGGATGGGTTAAGGAAAGGAAATTGAATTCATCTTTTCTCCAAAACAAAGTCAAACCATAGTGGTTTGGGTGTTCTTCATTGTATATTATTTTGTAGATAAACTGAAGCTACTATTATCAGCCTGCAGTAACCGATAAACACACTTTCTTCTGATATGCCTAGTCCTCCATCTGCCGCCATTGGGATGTTTCCCGTGAAGTGGACATGGGGTTCTCTACCTGAGTTTTAAAAAAAAAAATCCTTCTTGTAGGAAAGGCATCCACAGCAGACAGCTTCTTCCTAGGAATCCTTCTGTTTGCTTTGTCCAGCCACTTTCTGAGCTTCCTTTTAAAGGTCATGGAGAGTCATAAAAACCCTTTTCCCCATTATTACACATGTAAAACAATAGATTCCTTTCTGCATTCACTTGGGCTGGGTTTATTAGACTGAGGTGAATTCCTGTAGCAATTAGTCATTACAAGAGTATTCACTAGAAAAACAGAAATACACTAGTCTATAGTTTGGTTTGCATTTAAAATAAAATACAAAAAGCCTACTGAACATGCAGAAAAAGGCAGCAACCCACAAGGCATGAACATATGCTGTTGTTTTACATTTGCCTAACCCCAGGGTAACCTGAAATAATGCCCCTGCCTGGGCCTAGGGCAGAATATGCTCTTCTCAGCAAATTTTGTGGGGTAGCAGAGACTGCAAGGAACACCTGATATGGTGATTTGACCTTAAACCCCTACTTCTTAGTTCTACAAAATCAGGCCAGAATCTCTCAAGGATCCAAAGTTTCCTGAAGGTCCCTGGTGCATCCTGTGCATTAAAAAATTATTCAAGGAAGATCTCCGTAGTGAGAGCGCCCAGCATCCTGGGGTGAGTCTAACTGAACTGCTGCTCACTCAGAGAAATCCTGCTCCCTCTAAGTTTCAGAGACCCATTAAGGAACAACAAATTGAAATAAAAATTGGGCTGAATCTAGATCCAAACTCCCCAGCTCAGGTTCATTCCTATAATAATAGGAAAAAGAAAGAGAGAAATCTCTTCTGCTGAGCTTTTGACCATGAGTTTTTAGGCTTTTTGCAGTGGAAGCTCAGCATTGTTACTCAGTTGTCCTCAGTTGGATGAAGTAAGGAACTGGCATAACTGAGCACCCCCTTCTCTCTATCCTGTGCCAGCCCATGTGCCATTTGCGGTTCTGCACAGCTGGATTGCTGGTGAGAGGCTGCCACATGATGAGAAAATACTCGGTGCTGCTAACTTGAGTCAGATTTACTCTAAAGCTGGCATGTTTTGGAGATGTAACTTTCAACACAGAGATAGAAAGATTGATTGGGAGCTGGTAGGCTTTCTCTGACATAATTTCTCCTGCACTATTCAATGCCTCTCTGAGCTCCAAAGTTTCTGAAACAATGCTAGCCTAGAAACTAGCAGGGGAATCCCCTTCGCTGCTGATTATGGGTTTTTCTGTAGTAAAACACTGCAAGAAAGGCATTGGATTATACAAACCACAACATTGCTTGGTCCTTATAGCCCTCAGTGACTTGGAGGCACTAAAGACAATGTGATGTAGCAGTATAGTAGTTTCCACACTCTGGATTTGTATTATTAAATACAAGAATAAATACTCATTTCAAACCCACATAATTTGTCAGCTCTTGAGTTATGGCTGCTTTGGTAACTTAGACACCTTCTTCTTCTGCCAAGTTCCCATGCTTTTTGTTTTGAATATGTGTAATTTTATGTGTTTGGACTTAAATAACTTCTGCTGTTTCTCCCAGATTACTCCTGTGCTAGAACCTGCCAGACCCATTCTGGGGCGGAACAAAGGCAGAGGCACTTTCAAACAGGATCAAAAGGAAGGTGGGGAGGACTGTGTTCTTGAGAAATACATTGTTCATTTTTTAAGGAATTGAGAAGTCATGCAGAAACTGAATCAACTTTGCTGTTGACTTTGGTCACAGATCTTGAAAATGTCTCTTTCCCATGAAATCCCAGTGGCTTTTGGGAGTTTAGCACCCACAGGCTGTTTCCAAAGCAGTTGTGGACATAAGAGGTGACTGGATGCTGGAGGGCTATACAAAAACTCTGAAACACATTATGCATCTGATTTCTACTTACAAACAGTTCATGCTGGGTGCCTCTGTCACCTAGATGCTTTTTTAAAAATCCCTCTACAAGTCTATAAGACACTGGCCTTCAATACTTGAAGAGGCTGTCTAGACTGGTTTTGCATGCATGAGTTTGGCAACATCACTTAAACAAGTTCATTGTATAAATCGATGCAAAAAGAAGTCTCAGAAGACATTCACTTTCTGTCAGTGCTCAAGTCAGGTCTCCAGGTGTCTCTGCTAGATACCGAGCTAGCAAATATCAGCATAGTTCTGCGGGTTCTACCTGGAGCTCTGCTTATTTATACCAGGGGAGACCTAAAATGATGTCTCTTGTGCTTAGAGCAGGGGCTAGAAGGGCTGGATGAGAAGTGATTTCCCTGATGCCTTTTGAGACTGGTGTGGTTTGTCTCGCAAGTGGAATGAGTTTGGCATGTCTTAACTACCATTCATCAGCTCCTAAACACATGACAGAAAGGTCATGGACATGTGGGGATAACAAGGGACCCTGTGAATTAGCAGTAAGAAATAGCAGCACTTAGGGCTGGCTGGAGNGGGTTCAGGGAAGGACAAAGGGGAATGAGGGGTTTTGAAAAAAAAAAAAAAAAAAGGCCAGAAGAGTCTTTCAGGAGATTGAGGTAGTGTCTAGGGTGTGAGCTGCATCCAGAGATGCATGGCAGCTGTAGCTCCCTGCGTGCCAGCTGGTAGCTGCTTTGCTCTGCTGCAGAGGTCACCGTACAGCCAGGATAGCAGCACCGTGCAGGGCCCAGGGACAACCTGACCTTCCCGGGCAATGTACAAGGCTCCGTCCAGCTCCTGTTCTTCCTCTCATCACCCGCATGCTGTCTGAGGACATATCTCCAGAGGAATATGATGGGACAAAGGGAGCTGACTAGGGAGACATGGTGCATCCAACCCCTGGGGAAATGTGAGCAAAAGGGGTAGCTCTGCCAGAGAAAGGGCATTTGACAAGCGCTGTCAGTCCTATGTTGATAAATTGCCAGGGCTGGGGTGGAAGCACAGGGCAATGCTTGAGACATTGCAATAAGGGCTTCTCAGAGCTGTACCACAGGAAAAAAAAAAAAAAGAAAAATGCAGGGTGGAGACAGGGAGCTGGCAAGCCAGGCATGCTGTCACCCTGAGAGGTAGGACAAATCTTCCCCTCTCTCTCTACTTCTAGTAACCCCACCTGCCACCATCCAAGTAATAAGCCAAGTCAGCCAGCAAAGAGCTCTCCCATCACGAGTCTGTCCACGTGGAGCCCAGCCTGGGCACAGGAGGTGTGACTGGATGTTACTTTGCTGCCTCACCTTATTGCAGCCATCCTGGAGTCCTGCTTTTAAGAAACACTTCCAAAAGCTGAGTGCTAAATAATAGGGCCAGCTGGAGTTAAAAAAAAAAAAAAAAAAAACAAAACACAAAAAAAAAAAACCATACACCCCACACTAAAGAACATGTTTTGCTGACTTGTTTGTTGAAGAGGATTTTTTGGATGTTTTACAAGCTTCAATCTGAACCTTTTGTCCTGACTGGGACTCTTGCTGAGTCTTTGGTGTCTCTTAATACACAGGCTCACAATACTACCCTTTCTGCCAGGACATTTGTACCTCGTCTTTCTTCTCCTCATCTTTCTTCTCCTCATCTCTTACTTTTCTTAATGACCTTTGAGGCCTGTAGCTCTGCTGACCCCTTACATTGCCATCATCAAAGTTAATCCAGACTTCCCAAAAGGTGCAAAAGTCCCAATAGGCTTACGCCTCCCTCCCCCATGTAAAACCTCCCCTTTTTTAGGGAGCAAGGGTGGGGGAAGGCTTTTTGGTGCCTAAAATAGGTGCATATTGAAGTGCTCTAGAATGCCTGTATAAGCTGAACATTGACGGAGGATGAACACTATGTGTACCTTCCTCATCTGACCCGGTGCTGGTTAAGAGGTGGGAGATGCACGCATCTTAGCCCAAGCTGGATACTGAAGCTAGGCAACCTTCCACCAGCAGACCTGAAGGGGTTCGGAAGAACCTGGCTTTAGTCTCTGCTTGGGGTTAGCAGCACCCTGTAGGCATCCAGAGCTTCCATTATTTGTTATTATTGTTTATTTACATATTTACTGGAAAACACTGAAGACAGATGGATAACAAAGGTTAAGCAGCAAATTGCTGTACTTCTGCCTGGCCAGAGAACATGGGGCACAGCCTTCCTAACATGTAATATAAGTCCTAATGGGCAAGGAAAATTATTTTGCCTTCTACTAAAGGGCAATTTTCTGATCAGCTCTCATTTTGAAGCATGCAGAGAAGAGAGAGAGCAAAAGTAGAGAAATATGTATTTTTTTAATATATTAAAAAAAAAAAAAGAAGAAAGGGAGGAAGAAAGAAAGAAACACTTATGCTTTAATGGAAGCTCATTTTTGTAAAGTACCCTAGTGGCCCCTGTGGGCCCAGAGAATTAAACGCTGTCATTCATAGCTTGAAAGCGGAGCCATCCAGTTTGCAGACACCTGTCATAATTAAACTAATGGCTCTGAAAATGTGCCTTGATATTAAATCTATCTTCCACCGAGGAGCAAGGCTGATTAAAACCGCTGTTTGACAGTTAATGATGAACCTCTCGCTTGCTGAGCTCCATAACTGGAACAGACCGGTTCATCCCTCCCTCCCCTTGTCAAGCACTTTCCCGTATCCCTCCCTCCCGCCTTCCACCCTGAACTGCGTGGCTTCACCCCAGGCCTTGTCCTACAGGCGCTGGGAGATGGAGAGTCTCAGTAAGTAAGGCTCTCGGTAAGTTCCCGGGACAGTTGATGTTTGCCACGATCCTGGGCTGCAACTCCAGCGTGGAGTTAGTGCTAGGAGAGAAGACATCCACACAAGTAACCGAATTTGCAAGGGGTTGACTTGCCATAGTACTTGTGGTACTGTAGAGCTACTGATGATGGGGAAAATGCAGAATTACATTTTTCTGCCCAGAAACTGTGCCCTGTCGGGCTGTGCATCTGGGAGAGCTGAGAGCACTCTTCTCCCAGTGCTGGTACTACGTAGTTGGCATCAAAATATGAGTCTTTCTTGCTCCAGGGTTAATCAGCGGCTCCTGCTTATTCCCCTGAAGATGTCAGAACCAACTTCTTCTGACATCACAGCTTGTTGCCAGGGCAATGGGTTTGCTGTTGCAAAACCAGGATTATGATTAAACAGAGAAAGAAGAGTCCTTAAGGAACAAAATCAGTGTTTACTCAGAAATGTGTCCAATAAACTACTTGGTACTTGTAAATGCACATCTCTAAATAGACTGGTCCAGCCCCACCCCTGAAAGCCATCAAACCAGTTGTCTCCCTCTTTCTTTTCCACTTGCTGCTGACCTCATCAAGGACAAAAACTAGACAAGCCATGAGGATTGAAGTCCCACTTGCCCCACAGGTGGTCGGTTTTGACACTCAATCCGCAGCAGTGATCTGAGTGTGGGATGCCCAGATAGGCACAATAATCCTCAAGTGAATGCAGAGCTAATCAGACACAGCCCCAGTAATTAGTGTGACACAAACTCTGCAGAGTTCAGATAAGCATCAGCAGTTCCAAGTAGCATTTATTATTATTTGCTGGGTCTCTTAGTCTCTAGATACTTTAATTCCCCAGCTCTACAATGGAGATAATAAAGTTTCCTTGTCTGCTTTGTTTTAATTGATGATGAGCTCCGTGGGGCGTGGGCTGTCTCCCTCTGAAGGCATGCACAGTGCCCAGCACCGAGACCTGTATTTGGGGCATCAGTGTATTGCTGCTGTACAAGTAACTAATCATGTTCACGAGTGAGGATGCTGCTGAAATGGCGAGGGCGTCCTTCCATAAATACATAGAAAAAGACCCACTTGTTGGAGCCACCTGATGACAGAAGCCTGCTCTCCACCCTGCCTAGCACTGACACCCAGCCAGGCTCCTATCCGACTATCATTAGCTTTCTTACCCAGCTCTAATGCCATCCGCTGCCACAACAGTAATTACCAGGAGATTAGGCAGCATTAAGCACTCTTTAATTTGACACATTGCAATGATCTCCATTCAGCCTTTCTGCTCGAATAACTCTCCATAAATATTTTGTGAGGCTACCAAAATAAACAGAGGCTTGGTTGTTTGCACAGCTGAGATCTTTGCAGCTTTTTGAGAACCCAGGTAGCAAAGCCAAGGGTGACACCAGGGGCATGGATGGGAACTGAGTGGTCGGTTGGGTATTGCTATTGGTGCGAGAGCGTCGGGGAGTGGGGAAAATATCTTTGTATAGCAAAAGTAAAAATAATAACAATGATATATGCCTCACACCAATGGTAATTTAATAGGAAACATTTTTTAAACAACAACCCAATAAAGAGAGATGGGTATTTATGTAAGAAGTGGCTGCATTAGAAGAAATAATAATTACACTAGAGTTGTGTTCTTTTTTTTTTTTTTTTTGGTGTGCTATTAGCGTAGACATTATTCATTAAGTAATGCAATGGAAAACCACTGTTAATACAGCAATAAATCCCATGGGGCCCCATTGCTTCTGAGATAGGATCATTTGGTAATTACAGTGCATTAGAAGTTCAATATTCTTTCATTTTTTTTTTCCCCTCAGCTCCTCGCCTGGATGAGTGGTGGGCTATGAAGGCATGTGCCGGGAGGATTTACTGTAAACACACGGTACACTGCTCCACGCGGCCCTCCTGCACCTGGCACTGGCACGGAGATGTGCAAGAGCAAAGCAAATGGAGCGGAGTGGCAGGGAGAGCTTGGGGAGGCTGGGGGGTCCCTGCGCCTCCCGGGGTGCCAGCGTCTCTCTGCTGACTGGAGAAGGAGCCCAGACAATGGTAATTCTAGGGTGGGCTCCATGGTTGTCTGTGGGAGACGGTGTGAATCCGGGTTGTCAAGCTTTTGTCCTACTTTGTGGGCAGTGTCTCCTCTTACTGCATGAGTAACGGAGAACGAAGGGCTTGCAGGCACTTGGGAGTGAAGGAGAGATGGCTTGGCCAGGGCACAGATGAGCCAGGGACAGAAAAGGAGAGAGTTCTTGGTGGGTCGTTGAAAAGATCTTGACAAAAATAGTTGCTGCTTTCAGGAACATATTGCAGAAGCCCATGAACAGAGCCAGGAAAGAATTGCCCATCTCTGCTCACCCAAGCCGTGGAGTCCCTGCTCACCAAAGCACCGAGCTCGGGGACAGGGGAGCAGCTATGTGTTTGTTATGGGGTAACGCTGCCCGATGCAAAGGAAACTCCCCTTCCTCGATGAGGCAGCTGCTGTTAAAACAATAGGGAAATCCATTGGCTGCCTTAACAGATGCATCTTCCCTGCGTGCTAAGTAAACTGTCTCTGTTTACGGTGTCAATACTGGCTCAGAGTCGTCCCTGCTCCTGAGCAACCCTCACCAGCTCGCGGCCGGCTGCCGTCCTGGCTCTCCTGCACGGGGAGAGCTGTCAATAGACCTGTCAATAAGATACTGGGGACTATTGATCGGCATAGGCATTTAGGGGTCACTGGTCGATGGGAACTCTCATCAAGAGATGTAGGAAATGAGCGCTTTCAAATACAGGCAGCAAAGTGAGACTCCCCAAGGGGGAGTGATACAACTCAATTTTCCCTATCCTGTTGCTTTGTCAATTTGCCCAAGTCTGCAGAAGGTGGTGGCTGCAGGAGCAAGGAGAGAGGGGGAGGAGAGGGAACAACACATCCGAGTGTTTGACTGAAAACATCTCGGAGCCTGAAAAACAGCTAGCCGCAACCCAACCACAGGCTAGCACCGGGCTCGGTGCTGGGGAAGGGCAGGCAGATGAGCGGGCTCGGCACGAGCCGCTCTGCCCGGGTGCCCAGCTGGCTCACCTCAGGGTGCAAGGCTGGATCCCTGTGGCGCGGGATGCGGTTTCTGTATAGCCTGTGCTGGTTAAGATCGTTCTGTGGCTGAGTGGGCTGCGAGGGCTGAACAGCCCACGTATTGCTTGGCACCGAGTCCAGCATGAAAACATCGCATGGCACAAATACACACATACACTGTATGCACTTAGTAAAAACAGTCAGCTGAGAATCGCAGGGCTGCTCTGGGCCCTCGAGCAGTTAAAATCTCTTTGACCCCCCCGACAGCCTTCCTCGTGCGTCTTCTGCTCTCTCTCACTTCAGCTTTAAAGGACCCGCTAGCAGCCCTTGATGGACGATGCTGGAACATCTGAATCTTAATCACGGTCTGTGCTGCAGATACGAAGTGTTTGCTGCTGTTACTCGGTTTCTGAGGCTACAGTCAGACAGCTGCTGACAGCAGGAGCCAGGCAGAGCTTGGAGCAGTGGGTAGCAGAAGCTTATAAAAGTCTTTCTCTACTCTGAGGTCTTTAAGTCTGATTTTGTTCATGATTTCTTGCAGAGTTTTATTTTGAAACGGAAGACATGCATGTTTCCATCCTGGAAGCAGTAGTGTAGAGACCCACCCCACAGATAGCATAGAAGCTCATGCGAGACTCATTGTTTACTTTACTCTGAGGCCTTTTTATCCACTGGATTTGGTGCAGTTTAGTCAGGCAACAGGCAGCCACAGCAGCCGTGCCAGGCAAGGGTGAGTCCCGTGGGGACTTGCCCCGGGAGCCTGCCGACCTGCACCGCCAGGCTGTGCCTGGCTGCTAAGGAGTTGCATCAGGGCAGCTGCTCTAATTGCAGTCTGCTGACGCTGAACCCTGTCCTTGGGCTTGTTGCAGGCCTGTAGTATCTTGTTTGCAACCTGTGCACTTGTGGGGAGCAGGCAAAAATCACAACATTAAAGAGGTCTGATGGAGTTGTCATTTTGAACAGGGCGGAATGGGGTTTTCTTTGTTTTCATTTTCTGCACTTTGTTGTCTCCTTGTGTGGCAGGTACAGAGCACAGAACCAGAGGGTTTCCTCCTTTGAAGCAATGACAGTAGATTAAAGTAGAAAGGTACAGCCTGAACTAAAGGGAGCTAAGACCTCAGCAGAGAGATGAGCCTCACTCAGCTGGCTTCTTGGGCGCCTTGGTGGAAGGAGCAGAGGTACTACAGGAAATCTAGCCATGGCTAGATGCGGCGCAGGGGAGTCCCGTAAACCCCATGCCTTGTCATGGCGATGCTGTGCCATCATGATGCAGAAGTATTCGTGTTTTCCATCTTGCATGACATCCTCACTGGATTCCAGCTTCCAGCATGCAAATACGGTATGTGATGGGGGGAAGCTGCAGCTATTCAGCATTACTCCCAGTAGCTCAGTGGTCTGAGTGTTTCCTGAAGTGCCATTGGGTTGCAGGCATTGCAAAAAATCTTGCCACTTGGCATTATTTTTCATCTTGTGGTCTTGTTTTCCCCTTTCTAGATAGTTTCCCAGCTCCACATACCTCTCTGACTTGCTTGATTGTGATCCTTTTTCAGGGTTTGGGTTTGTAGTTTTTTTTTTTTTCCCCCTGTTCTCAATTGCTCAGGGCCAGTGCTTGAAATTAAACTGTCTCTCTATGTGATGCAAATCAGATAAGAGAAACCAAATGAGCCCCATGTGTTCATCTGCAGAATCCTATTCTGCTAAAACTCGTTCTGTTTCATTCTGATCTTAGACAGATGTAAATCAAGAGGAACTTATTTTAAACCAATGTCAGCAGGAAAAAGCTCAGCAGAAATAACAAAACCACCATGCCTTGTGTGTTTATCACTCTTCAAGGTAAGATAAACTTTTAGCCCGATTGTGATTCACGCTCTTGACTTTCCCTGGAGGGTTTTTCCAACATTTTGCAGGCTGTAATGCAACTCCCAGTAACACATATGCAACAGGAATTGGTGTGTGCTGCTGGGTGGTGTAATGCAGGCTAGGAGGAAAGGGATGCAAGGCATACTGGAAGCTTAAGGAAAGGGATATACAAAGCATTAAAAAAAGTGCAACTTTGGGGACACTTCAAAACTATGGCTCAGAGCTCAGCAAATACTTTTCATCCGAGGCAGTCTGAGAGGCCACTTGCCACCTTTGATGGGGTGGCTGTTAGCCGTACCTGTGGGGCCTGCCAGCTCCACCGGGGCCGAGCTCAGCTCTTCAGCACGACATCGGTGAGTGACTGGCTTCCAAAAAGACAGGACCCGGACAGGCCTTCACCGCTGGAAATGTTGAACTGCCCTAGTTTAGGAAGACCAGCTCACAGGCCAACTCTAAAAAGGGAAACTGGGGAGCAGAGCCTCAGATTATGGAGCAACAAAAATAAAAACTGCAGCGAGAATCAAGCCGTCTCCTGTGTGGTGCGCTCCCCACCCTGCCCCCGTGGGCCGTTTCGGCAGAGGGGCTGGGAGGAGGAGAGTCCTCAGGCATGTTGGTGGCACAGAGATGCGGTCACGGCAGTGCTTCCACAGCACAAGTGGTACCAGCACAAAAGGGAAGAAGAAAAAAAAATTGCAAGTAAATAAAAAGAAGCCCATTTGCAAATATTGTAAGGAATGCATGTTCTCATACATGCTGCTATTAAGTCCGTTCGTATCATATCAGCAAACATCATGTCAGCTTGAAGAGGTTCCTACTTATTTCTTTTTCCCCGTGAAATGTTTTTCAATGCCTGAGCGAATCAAAATGAATGTAAATGAGGTTTATTAAGTCAACCCCACACGGTGCTGTATTGTCAGTGTTTGTAGGCTGTGACAGGTTAGTTATTGCAGTTTGAAGGGAATGTCACCAGCACAGCAGTCTTCAGAAGTAACTTTTTAAAAGAATAATAATAATAATAACAACAATAACAACAACATCTCAGGACTATCTGTGATTTTTTTTTTTTTTTTTTGAGAAGTCATTTCACAGAAAGGTGGTGTGTCTAGAGGGCATTTCCAGGCAGCCTCCGGAGTTTGCAAAGGCAACGTGCTTTGTGTACAGTCATGTGTGTGCACAGTCTGTGTTGGGGCCAGATACTGCTTCGTGTACACTACCAATCACCATGACATCTGGAAGATATCCGTTTGTAAATATAACCCCGTTGAGCTGTCTCATGAGTCTTGCTGGTCTTCAGTGAGCCAGTCTCATTATTTTTAGTAAATTACTTCGGCCTTGGCTATGCTACAAAAAACAACTAGTATGGGTAGCATTAATTTAGTTAGTTAGTTAGATGTAAAATAACAGAGGCGCCCATCCAAGGCTCTAGGTGCCTTAACATTGTTAATTGTACAATAAATTCCATTCAATTACAAACTCGGCTTCATTAATATCCTCATTTCCATAGGCACTCAGCCAGCAAGCCACCACCCTGCTGTCATCTAGAAAGCTCACTCTCCAGCCTTTCTAAAAACTCTTTCCAGTCCTTTGCAGCATATTTGACAATCCATGAAATCCAGGTTATTTCTGACCAAGTAGGAAATAGACTTCAGGAGCATGGAGGCTTCAAGGGAAATGTCCAGGGATCTGCTCATGGGATCCCATCTGTGTGATCTTTCCAAGCATGGCCAGTCATGGTGAGATGCCATAGGGAGAGGTGACGCCCATAGGAAGGCTGGTCCCAAGTCGTTCCATGGGGTCCTTCGGTGGGACCTGGGATCCCTGGATTGTCTACTGCTGCTCTTCTCTCAGGAACTCCTCATAACGTGGGCTGGAGGACTTTAGTAATCTTGACTCCTAAAAATCTGAAAATGGCCTTCTTCAGAAACACACACACTTTCTGCCATCTGCAGCTAAGTTTGCAGGCAGTCAGAGGTACTTCCTGGGTGAACTATTCCTCACACTGTTTCCCTTGTCACCAGTGAACTGGATTCTCTGTAGTTAGAGTCTCCTCCAGCTTATTCTGCAGGAAGATCCTGTCCCTTGGATCAGCAAGGAAGGTGGGATGTTTTAGCCAGCTTTTAAAACATGTAGGTGAAACCTGTGAGTCAGTATGGATGTGTGCAGTCATACTCATTCGTTAGCTGTCTCTGCTAACTGAAAAATAGCAGCAAAAGACAGCTTTGTTCTCAAAGCCAGCAAAAAGAATCCAACCCTCCCATATATGAGTTTCCAGCAGCCCTGGCCCAAAATTGATCTAACGAAATACCCACAACACTTAATATACTTTGGCTAGGTTAGCGTTAGATCAGAAATGTTCTGAGGATCTCACATAAGCTAGACAAAATTATTTGTTCCCTAAAGGCATCGATCTGTGCAAGGTGCCTTGCAGTCCATCTGCAGAGAAAGTAGTTGCAGCCCGACAGAAACCTGCTTTGGTTTTGCATATTTATTCCTCCTTTAAATCATTTCCAAACCACTAAACCATTTTACAAGGACGAAGGAAAACATCAATTACACTTACAGTGAAAAACTCTTTCAAGGCAGAGCCTGGTAGACAGAAACTGTAGCCATCCATTTGTAGTTTTTCACCAGGTGCTTCATAATATTATGGTCTGTTTCCTCCCCACCCATCACCTCTTCCCCTGTCCCATGCGTCTCCAAGATCTTGGTGTTTCCTGGCGGCAGGTGGAGTGGAGGAGGCTGAAACCTCCCGACCTGTCTCAGATGCTCAGGGGTGACGCTCCGGTCCCCGCACCCCTGCCTCCCCGGGCGTCAGCCGAGACTGGCTGCTGTGCAGGGAGCGCTACATTAAAGTGTCGATTAAAAGGCTGCTCCTGTCCGCAGTAGTGCCCCTTAGGGAGCGTACGCACTATTCGTAGTGGCCCGCAAAAGAGCTTCTTCCTGGGAGAATCCTAGCTCCGTCTTGCTGATGCAAGTAACACGGGCGGTGCTGAGGATTGCCCGGGTTTTGTGGACTTGCTCAGACCTCCAACCCCTGTTGCTCAGTTCCACCGCTTGTCCCCCTGCCCACCAGGAAACACGAGGGAAGAGGATGCTGATCTGAAGCACTAAGCTCGGCGGCTGCTCACCTCGGGGTCTAGTCCAGCTCTGCTTTGAGCTTTGTCTGGTTACTGGTGTTCATGCAAAGGGGCTGCAGAGTGCCATTGCTGAAGAACAGCGGTATTTTGTACCACCAGTTAGATTCAAACCAGAACAGAAAACAGATTTTCTTTTCTGGAAAATTCATGAAATGGCTCGCACACAGATACGTGTATCTGTCTCTCTGCCTGTCTATCCTGTATTACTCAGATAGAAAAATCCAAAATGTTTCTTTTCTTTTTTTTCCCCTAGGTTAAAATGGACAGCAGCTAGAATTTGTATAAAATATAATGAAATCAATAATTTAACTTAGCCTAAAAATTGGAATTAAATGAAGGCAAATGACTCAAAGTAAGAAGTTTTATCATACCTATATGAAATATTTTATCACTGTGCAAGATTAAATGAAAAACTCAGATGATGCCATTTCTAGCTCTCTTCCCCGCCACCCCCCAAAAA
>VZTL01056133.1:26170-47844 GCA_013400535.1 Scopus umbretta | reverse complement strand
CTGCCTCCTGTTCCCAGGGGCACTTCCCTGATGTAAAGACGGTTTTGCTCCTGAAGACAAGGAGGGATAGGGAAATGGCGCTGGGATTCCCCCTCCGCCCAGCTTCGCTGCCCAGACCACACTGTTCAGTTGGAAAGTTAAAGAGAAAAAAAGATGAGGTTTCATACACCCACCTGCACAGACTCATCCCGGGAGTCAGGCAGAGTTTGCTCCCTCCCACGCACCACCGCTGCTGTGCAGCCTTGGCCCTGGAGCCCCTTCACCCCCCCATGCTGCTAGATGGAGAAACCACCATAAACCCACTTTAATCGCTCTGACTGGCACCTGCCAGAAGGAGGGTGATGGATGGGTTGTCTCCCTAGGGCATGTCCCAGGGGCACACTGCCAGAGGGTTTGTTTCCACAGGTACACTGAAGTGTGGATGTTCTCAGCCCACGCCTGGCCAGGCCCACACTCGCCCCTGGCTGGGGCAGTGCAGCCAGGGCCCCATGGGCTGTGCAGCGGTGGGTCTCCCCTCCCTGCCTGGCCCGCAACATCACTGGGAGGGAAAGGCCCATGGCTTCTGCTGCCTTGCTGGCAACCAGATTAGTGCCATGTGGTGCTTCTCCTCCTCCTTATGCCTCTCCTGCTCTTCATCCCCCAACACACTTTATTTGCAACACCATTACCACCACTAAATTATGGAGTTGCTTCGGATTTGTCATAAGGTATGGCGGGGGATTTAGCCTTGTCGAGGTCAGGGCAGTTGCTGTGGGTCAGAGCAAGAGGTTCAGCACCCCTTCCCTGGCACTGCCCGTCCGGCAACAGGAGCAGGGAGCGCTCGGCTGGCGAGGTCCTGCACGAGGTGCCTTGAGCTAAAGCCCCTGTATCACCGGCGATGAACTCTGTCCCCTCTGTGTGTGCAGCCAGCGTCTCAGCCTCTTGCTGCAGGGTACTTTGCAAGGAGCTCACCGCTGGATAGGAGCCACCCTGGTGTGCCAGCAGGGCAGACTGGGTTAAAAACCAGAGGAGTGGCTGCCTGTGCATGGGGTGGGTGGAAAGCACAGGAGTAATTAATTCAATATGCCAAAAGGTGCGTGCTCAATTTAGTGTCATCATCCAACTAAAGCAAATCTGTTTTATAGGATAAAATATACAAGAAGCTTACGGTAAAAAAAAAAAATAAAAAGAAGAGATTGCCAGGAGGATGAGAGCAGTGGGCTGGATCAGCTCAGCTCAGGCGGGAGCCCTGGAAGGGGGCCAGGGAGGCAGGAAAGATCCATGAGGAGTTTCCTGCAAAGAAACCATTCAAGAAATTGGGCAGAGGCAGTGTGCATGTGACGCCTGTGCGGCTCTGCTTGGGTGGAGGGGGAGCCATCGTCTGGGAAAGCAGCCCAGCCCGGAGATTTGGAGTGGGGGCGAGGGGAAAAGAAGGTGCATTTTGGATCAACCTGACCCCAAATGATATGTGGTTTGTATTTTCTAAGCAGAAAAAAAAAACAAAAACAAAACAACAACAAAAAAGTAAGTAGAGCAAAAGATTTCATGTTGGAGGAGATGTCATTTTTCCTATTAAAAACCAAAACAAACCAGACCAGAAAAACCCCAAACCTTGCAGTTAAAAAATTCCCGCCAAGCACTGAAATATTTTCTGGTGAGGCCCAGTGGTCTCTGCTCTACCCCCAGTACCATGAAACTGGTGTCACTGGAATGTCCCCTGGCTGGATGGGAACACCACCACATTGAATTTTTGGGGGGCCGCCCATGGGTGTTCTTGGAGATTTCACACCCCAGAATCTTGTTTGTAAATGTCACCAGTGCAGGGCCTAAAAAAGTATCTGAAAATGGAGAATCTGTTCTCCCGGGTCCTCCTGGCATGGCAGACAAACAACCTCTCAGCCAGCGAGTCCCCACGCCCCCGCCCTGATCAGTTTGAGGCCGAGGGATGGTCCTGGGAGCTGGCAGAAACTGCCATGGGGAAGCCAAGACAGTGATGCCCGTGGAGGCAAACCCACACTCGATTTGGGCACCAAGGGCTTGCTTACAAACACCTTCACCATCACGGGCACGTAGTGGCCCCAGCAGCACGTATAGGGCACCCCCAAATGGGCAGGGGGAGTGATGGCCAAAGGAGATGACTAAACCGGCTGCATGCAGTGCATGACTACCTGGCTGGCTAGCTGCTCCCACTGGAGCAGCTACGGAGCATTGAAGTCAAGTCAGTGAACTGGCCATTGGGCTGAGATTAAGCCCTGGGCTAGGACAGTTCAGCCACTGATACCCACTCTCAGTGTTTGCTCTCTATTATTCTCAACCCAGAAGCCCTCTGTCAGTGGTGTTGGAAACAGGCTCAGTACAGAAGCTGTGGGTGTGAAACTAATTCAGAAGAGGTGCTGGAAACTGATGCTGACGGCATTTTTGGAAACTCTTTCCCCAAACTGAAAAAAAAAAGGGATTTCCTAAAATGACTGAAAATGAATTTGCCACATCTGCAAAGAGTGGCTTGTGGGTTGCCTGTCCCTGAAAGTAGCTAAGGAAGCGCTACAATCAGCAACTTTTCAGTTTAAATGACAAAAGCTAATGTGCCCATGGGCGATGGTAAGTGCCAGGTATACTACCAGTCATCTTACATCCTGAAAATGCAACCAGTTGAATTGTTTAAGCTTCATGAGTTTGCACAGTCCAAAAATACAGTCACTTTGGCCAAAAAAAAGCTGGTTTTGGAATCAAGAACGGCTTGTAATTAAAGCCAACAGTATGAGAATCTGTAACTGATCTGCTCTGAACAAATTATTTGGCTACCTGAAAAGAAGAGAATCAAAACCTTTTTATTTTTTTGGAAAGAGGCTCAAAGAAGAAAAACATTAACTTGCTGAGAAAGAGGAAACAATACGGGCAAATTAAGACAGGCAACCACTTGACCTCCGTATTGGGCAAGTGTGTGCAAAGGTAGAGAAGATGGGACTCGCTTTAGTTTGATGAACAGTCCAATCACTGTTTATGACATAAATTAGGCCATTTGTTTAAAAAAGAGCTACAGAAACCAAGAAGATCTTATGCCATTGACCTTAACACTCCTCTGTAATACACTTGATGAGAAGGATTTTGTTTTATTTTTACCGAGACAAATTCAATAGTCTTACAGTGATGAATGCAATAAAATTACACACATGGTGAAGGAAAGCTTAGCTTCAAGGCAGTACAGCTCTGTCCAAGAAATTTAACTCCTTGAAATTTGCCATTTTCAGCTGGAAAGGAAAAATCTCAAAGGCATGACTCCAGCGAGGCTATTTAGTCAAACAGTACCAGATGGATGTGTGGGATTCACCTTCTGCTTTGGTTATGAATGAAAGGAGTCAGCTAGGAGTTTGCTAATGGCTGTTTTTGCCTAAAGAAGTCTGGTCAAGATGTGGTTAATGTAGCTGTGCTAGGGTCTGCTGTGCTTTGAGGAGGGGTTGTGTGGAAATGAGATGGAAAGGAAGCTTGAAAGAAGCCAGGTAGCACAGTGACTGAAGTATGTTGCTTGGATGAATTCAGTTTGTGACATTTTGCTTTGGTACAGAATGATGCCACGGTCTCCAGGAGACATAGGGAATTTGTGACTGAGGTTTCAGTATTTTCCTTTTTCCAGGAACCTCACCAACAATATGGCTCATGCTGTCCACATGAGTAACTATCACTATTTCCACCCTCCAGAGCGGGAAGCAGAGAAAGGCCATTTTGACTGACCTCTGAAGAGCTGGGCCATATCTGGGTTTTAATGGGCTTGGAGCATCTGCCTTTCCTTACATTGCAAGGGATTCGGTCGCAGCCCCAGGGAAGCCAGGTGTGACAGTGAGCAGGCTGTGTCACCCTCTACTCACAGGAAGACAAACCCAAGGAAGAGAATGATCTTCATTCAACAAAGGCTTAAATGCATATTTGTGTCTCTTTCTTCTTGTAAGAATTTGTGTAATGTGTTTAAATGCTTGCCTAAATCAGGACTGCTGTGGTAGGCATGCTGTTGTGCTCACATACTTCGTAACTTGCCTTTGGTCTAGAAAAATCAAAGCAGCTCAGCTTTTTCCAGTGTTTCTGTATGATTTGGCCCATCAGGTGTCACACGTTGGTACATACAAGTGCACCACCTGATGATGACTAGAAACCCAGACCCGTGTTCAGCCCAGCTTTGACTAAGCTGACGCCCTCTTGTTGCCCCTTCTCCTTTGGGGCAGAGCAGTGGGGGGATTCAGGGAGTAGGACCCATTACAGAGATCAGAGCCATCATACAGATCCATCTCACCTATGCAACTTGTGGCAAGCCATGCTCTTCTGCCCATCTGTGGGCAGTCCTCCCCTCACAGGGCTATGAAAGCCTCCAGCCTAACAAAAATGTCTCTTGTGTCTACCGCACTGAAGACCACAGATCCAAAGCCTACCCTTAGCAACCCACACATTTCAGAAATAGTTCCAGGGAGAGCAAAAGAAACTATTGTCCAAGCAATATACACAGACGCAAGTACTTGGTTGCGTGATTAATTAGGTAGTTTGTTTCGCCACTTCAAATTCATCCAGAGGGCTCTTTTTAATAGTCAGAATCATCCCTGGCAAAAGTCTTTTTGAACATACCTATAAGGACTACGCTCTAAGTTCAGAGCATTGTGGCTTTTTCGTTTTTCTTTGTTTTCAAAAAGGGTTGATGAAAATCATTTTCATAAACTGATAGCAAGAACCGTAACACACGTACAAACACAAGATAGCAGTCTCATATGGGAAATATTTCTGCTTTCGTTTTTATTTTATGAGTACATATACAAGAGATGCATAATCTTCCATTATCCAGGCTTAAAAGTAACAGGTTGGGTTTTTTTTCCCAAACAATACAGTTGAAAACCTTGCTAAAATTACTGCTGAAATGTGAACATGTGGAGGGTGTGTCTGTGTGTGTGTCCTGTGTCGTAAAAGCCTTACCCAAGGTATTTATGTATATGAATAAAAAAATGCTTTGGCATAACCAGAGATTCCTCCACGTACACTTTGTTGACATTTCTGAAATACTGAGGGAATAAAGTCTGAGAATTATATCATATATCATTATCTCTGCTTGGCAGCAATGTCTTTAAATGCAGGGGGGAAATGAAGAAGAGTCTGTTGACAAGAGACTTTACTTTCATACTAAGAAAGTTATATTAGCAGAATGCAGCAGGATGCAAACAGCTTCAAATAGAAGAGATGGAGATATATATTTATATATGTATATAATGTAAAATGCTTATTTTATATGAGAAAGGAAGATTTGTCAAGATAACATAAAATGAACCACTCTAAGACTAGCTTCCAGCAAAACATTTTGCTTTATTGGATCTCTTTTCTAGCTACAAGTCAAGCTGACATCTGTCAAGCTTTTTAACTTTTCATATGGCAGTCTATAAGAAATGTTTCATGCAATGTCTACAATGCTAAATACAGGGTAAATAACTGGGATTAAACAGGTGAGGAATAACAGACTATTATAATGACCAGTAACAGCATATTATGTACATAGAGCCATATTATATTCTCATGTCTTCACAGTAATGTGCAAATGTGACAAATATGGCTTTCCTTTTTTTTTTAAAGAAACTAAGACGTAATTATACAGAATAATGTTTTAAAACACTTAGGACGATTTCACCTTTTTGTGAAACCTGTTCAATCTTCATTGCATTAGGGTTAAGGAGCCACCCCAGCACGGAGGTGTAGTTCAGGTGTAGTTCCAGAAGGGGGCACAGATTCCTAAGGCACAATATTAATGTTAAACATTTTTAAGTTAAGTCATGCTATTTTAGTTTAATTTTGTTTTTATTTTTTTGGTTATATGAAATAATAGATTGCTGCTAGTTATATAATAAGCTGTTGATTGTAAAAAATACAATGTTAAAGGCTACACTACATGCCTACCTGTAGCTCCAGAAACGTTAGCTAATCTGAAAACACACTATACAGCGCTGCATATTAAACCTTTTGTGGTTTTTTGGTAATATTCTTTTTCATACATGTAGCAGAGAGTTATAAGGCTTCTGCGGAATAATAACATTATAACTGAACAAATATTTTACACTCTTTCATAATGGTATTTACAGTTACTATAACTCATATTTTGTCATTTGGTAAATAACATGTATCTTGTATGCATCCTTCTTGCCTATCTAAAGTGCTTGCTTAACTGCATGAGGAAAGAAAATGCATACCTGCTTTAGGTGCAACAAACCCTCAAAGAAGTAGCTGAAATATTTGTTGTGGATCTGAAATGCATTCTCAGAAATTGAAATTATTGCTAAATTCAGTGCCCTCACTAGGCAATCATGTATATTATTTGTCATATATAAATATATGCATATATACTAGTATGTATGTACATGCATACACATTCATCTATCATGGAATAGATAGATTTCAATTTTTTGTCCATCAACCTTTTTTTGTTTTGTGCTATTCAACTCACTTGTGCTATGACTGAAGCCAGATTAAAATCAAAATCTTAACATGCTACTACTAACAACCCTATGATTCATTAGCACATAATAAAAACAATATGCAAAAGAAAGCTGAGATGATGACAAACCAGGAGGCTTTTGAAATGCACTGAGAATAAGGCAATAGGCTGTACATTACAGCAGAGGAAAAGCTGAAGAAATTCTGGAATTCATAAACGCATCTTACTGGAGTAGTGATTGCTCTACCTACTTTGCTGCAGAGTCCTACGCTTTTTTCCAATATCACTCTCCAGAATGCAAGATCTATAGTTTCTGCACCTACCAGCACTTCTAATGGTAGCAAATTCAAAGCTTATTAAAAATGCCCTGATGCCACAACCTGGTAAAATAAGGCACTTCCAGGGCTGTATTCCAGCGGTGCCATGCCAAAAAGATCAGCACTGGGAAGAAGCACTCGAGATTTTGCTGAGTTTCCTAGTTTTGTCCCATGAAATGCGCTGTCTCAGAGTGTACTCCCTCCTCTTTCTTTTGAGATGATTTTCTTTCAAGAAGCTGTTTCATCAGTTGAAGTTGAGGAGCTACTTCTTTGTAAGCGAGAGGTAAATCTTCAGTTCCTGACATTCAGTAAGGTGGAAGATCAGAGTGGTACCAGGCAGTGTCTTCAGTTTATTCGGTATCTCTCTACTTGAGCTGACACGCCAGCTAAGTCAAAAGTGTGTCTGGATTTCATACTAGGCCCGTACTGAAAGCTATGAATGGACATTGGTACTGGAAAGGTCATTCCTTATAATTTCATTTACTGCAAAGAAAGAAGACAAGAGAAAAGGAATTGATTAGCATCCCACTGCTGCAGGCAGGTCTCTTCAGTACGCAGCCCCCCCAGACTTGCATCCGTTCCTTGACAGCTCCCGTACAGCTCTGAACAGTAAGCGTAACACCACGAGATAGCTAGTACAGGCTGATCACAGTGCGAAACAGCAGGATTAACCAAGGTTATTAATACGCTAAATACTGTGTAAAACCAGACATCACAAGAAGAGCAGCATCCTGGATCCATGATTGCATCAAACATATTTAACATTTCAAATCAGTTACAGATAAACATTTAATTTGCTTTAGAACTGGCTTGGAAATGTAAAGCAAAAAGAACCACAGGAAATCTTAGAATCATCTACCCCTTCCATAAAAAAAGCTGTTTGGAAAGTATGTTAGCCATGGCAGGTGCTGATGGCAGAAAGCTGCCAGCCACTGAACCTGGGTATGCGCAGCTGCAATGCCTAGACAGAATACGACTTCGTGAGCTGATTTCTTTCCACCGTGGGATGGCATTAGGAAAAAAAGAAAAGAAGAGAAGAAACTGCTGCGTGCTCGCCCATTCCCTGGAGCCGGTAACACATGTAAATATAGACCCTCCTTTCACGGTGACCAACACTCTGGACACACAGTCTTCGCTCCTATCCGCATAGACAGGTGGGAGGGACGAGCAAGTTAAAACCCTTGGTGAGTCAGGCAAAAGAATAAACAAGATCCGCTATCATCTCAGCATCAGCCAGTCAGACTGCATCTCCACTGATAAAGTGTTGTTTCCTTTATCCACGAGTCTTCTTTCATTCTTTTCCACCTCCCCTGCAGATCATCAAGCAGTACAGTTCCCACACTCCAATTATGTCCATTTATCAGCTTGTGATTTTTGGCAGATGGACAGGAAATGACTGAACCTGGCAAAGGCCATCTACAGTGGACTACACAACATCCCTTTTGTTTCCACCCCACCTCCCTGCAGTGACCGCCACTACCCGATTTACATGAAGATAGACAAAATGCCATCAGTAGGGCTATCACCGCTTCTGAGTTTCCCTAACATCGCTGGGAGTGGGAAACACATGCCCACGTCATGGAAGCACCACGGAAAAGCCCATGTTTTCCCTTCCTCGTGGGCTGCTGTTCACAGCCATCCAGATAACTTCACATGTTTACTGGAAAAGACCAAGCCTGTCTAAAACCAACTTCCTGAAGCAATTAGTTAGGGTTTTTTTTGGTGTGGTGTGTTTTTTTGGTTTTTTTTTTTTTTGCAGACCTATTGCCCATGTAGTAATTGCAGCACATGAATCAGTCAGGATTTGTGTCACAGGTCCTGGCCACCAAAACCACTTCTACCAATGGATAGGCACACCATACTTCAGAAAGGAAGTATCAGTTGTATTTGTAACTACCTATTTATGGCAGCAAACTAAGAGTGGTATGGAAATGAGATGTAAAGACAAAGCAGTTCTTTCTCTTGAAAGTGCCGTAGAGTTCATCTTTAACATTACCAAACAGCGGAAACAAATTCAAGCAGCAAGCCCTGCTCTGCGACAAAGACTGCCCTGCATCTGAATGCAGTAAGCAAGACCCCATTTACATGCTGCAAGACTCTGGACAGCCTTCAGGACCAAGTCTGCCTCGAATGCAAACACCACACTTCTTCTGTGCGATGATTTTTTCCATGGTGCTTTTGTAAAGACAGTTTCTTTGATAAAATTCTCAAGGCAACATTGCGCATGCAGCAAAAACACACAGTGATATCTTGTATTGAATGCGACAATGAAAATAAATCCTCATGCGGGCCAGACAACGTCACCATTTTGCTAACTTTCCCTCAAAGTTTCTGTTACACCAAATAAAATTAAATTACTACTCAAGGCAATCCTCAGTCTTTGTACAGGTAGTGCTTAGAAACATTAAATAACTAATCCTCGCAGCGCCTCTATAAAATGTGAACATAAGTATCACCAGTATTTCACAGATAGGGACAGGAAGGTGCAAAAACTGAGGAGCTCCCAATCTCAGTCAGGATTAGCACTCAGGTGTCTCAAATCTCAGACTAAAGCTGAGGTACCCTTGCTTGATTCATTCAGTAAAACATTCAAAAGTAACACCCCTCAGCCTGCTCGCCCATGCTTTCCCCTATTAAAGCATTTAGTAAAAGTATTTCAGAAGCAACGTGATGACATGAAGGTCTAAGAGCCAAAGGCCCATCTCCAAGATCATCTTAGGCACTCAAAGGCTGCCCCTTCCAGCCACGCTAGGTAACCTCAGCTGAATCCTCTGTCACTCAAGCGCTGGAGGACACATGGATGATGTCACTTTTCCTTTCAGCTGGGAGACTACCTGCCGTTGGCTCAGCCCATGAGACCACTGTGATCCTTCGGTGATGCTCTCTCTAGCTCTCAGCAGCCAAACCAATCTGTCCCCAGCTGAAATCACTCATAATTTTTTTATCGACTCCAACAGGACACAGATTAGACTTTTAGCTTTATTGCTCATTTTTATTACATGTTACTTTCCTAACAGAGGTGGACTTCTGCTACCTTGATGAGTAGCAGTCAGGTCTGGTGTACTCGTGTAGCACCACCCGAGAGCTGTTCAACAGCAGTCACTACACAATGTCAGCGTGGACTCACTAACTGAACCTCAACCATTGCCACCAGATCTCACAATCAAACGGGGCCAAAAATGCCAAGAGGACATTCAATACCTCTCTCATCCATGGTGGCCCACAGACAGTACAGCTCAGACACAGGTCTCTCTATTTCACTGTCGCTTGTTCCCCTTTACCCACCATCAGCGCTGAAAATGCAAAAATTCCCAATAACGCAGGGGGAAAAACCTACAGAGAGGGACAAGGGTGCAAGCACAAGGCCCAGGTGGGGCAATACGTGATCCGGCAAAACAGCCAACGTTGAGAGGCAGACGGCTAGCAGAGAGCACTAAACATGAGAGCTGAAAGGGGAAGTGTGCGGAGAGTGGGCTTTCCCATGCTGCCTGCCGAGGCACCTGAGGCTGGAAGGAAAACCCTTCGGTGGGTGGGAACGGGGGGAAACCAAGCGGCAAGCACACGTGAAGTGCGCTGGGTGACACTTGCTGGATTCAGCTAGAAGGGTGCTCCCCGCCACCTCCAGCTGCATGGTCTAGCACTATGGCTCTGCTGAAGCGTCCTATACGTCCGTCCATACCAGTGTCGCATCTACCAAAATGGCCAGTAGCCAATTCTTTGGGAAAGACCACAGGAACCATGCACACCTCCAGTGATGCTTTCTCAGTACACCTTTACTCTGCTGGAGGCCTTTGTGAGCAATAGGACGTCTGCATCCTTGTTTCTAGTGAACTCTGATGAACCTTCTTCCATGAAGTTTTCTAATAACCTTCTGAACGTGTTTTGGCCTTCATAGTTTCCTGCAGCAACGGGTTCCACAGTTTAAGGATGTGCTGGTGGAAAAAGTACTTTTTTTTTTTTGTTTGTTTTAAATTTTTTTCTTGATAATTCCATTCATGTGTCGTGTGAATGACTTGATTGTTCCCTGTCCACCATCTCCTTTGCCATCCATTACACTCCTTCCCCTTGGTATCCTCAGGGCTCCACTTGGTCCTGTAGGACCACTGCAGAACTCCCCAGGCAGGGAAGATATGCTACTCATACAGAGAAAATAGTTGGTATTTTTCTCCTAGTTCCCACCTTTCTAACAAAGTATTTATTATATAACTGAGGAGAGTCAGCTGGTTGCTGTCTTGAATGCTCAAGTTTTGGCTGACAAACCTGTTACTGCAAGAGGATTGTGTGTGCCGCACAGAACAGCAGCATTTGGTTGCAAGCAGTGTTTTGGCCTTGGTTTGAGTTACAGTCCTAAAGCAAATGCTGGTCTTTGATTTCGCTGGTGCTTGGACATGCATTCATTCATGTCTGTAGTACCATTCCAGGAATAGTTGTGTTTTGAATGAGCGCAACATTTTTCAAAGAAAGGTTGCAAAGGCTTTACACTCATTTTTAAACCAACGTAACCCGAGTAATCAAAAAGACCCATTGCATAGACAGGACAGATGAGACCCATAGAATTAACCTCGCTTGCTGGAGGCCCTACATACAGTTTAGCAGCAGATCTGGAATAGCATGCAAGATGTTTAATTTTCAATGCCTAGATTAGCACAACACTTCCCTTAAAGCGACAAGTTGATCCCTATCAGATCAAACAGCTGAGCACAATGATTTACAGCACCTTTGTCATCAGATTTTTTTCACTGTTTTTCTGCTGGCTTTGGGGAGGGGGGCCACTGTCGCTTTTATAGCTAACACCTACAGTTCCCCACAATGCCTTCTCTCAACTGATATTTTCCATTGTCACGTTCAGCTTTTCCACTGACAGAAAGTAAAAAAATAATAGTGCTGAGAAATGCAGGTTAACACGTGACCTCTCTACCTGTCAAGGAGTCTGAAAGAGGAACCTTTCCTTTGCTAAACTGTAGATGCCACGGTAGCAGGATGTGGTGAGCTGTTACACCACATTTTAGTTTAATAAGGAGTTTTTTTCTTCTTGTATTTAATTTTGCTTTAAAATGCCCTTGCAATGGAAAATTTTGCTTTACTAATTAGCAAAATCAGTGTCTTACCGATGCAACAGTTTGGGTTTCTGCACGGAACAGGACAACCAGATATATCTGAACAAATGTGGGTTCCATATATAGATGTGAACTTCGCAAGAAATGGAATATTTTTAACATTTGGTGGCTGTATATGGATTCCATCAACTGGCAAAACTTTTCTGCAGACTTCTGCTTTCCTTGTGTCTGACTACTAATATGGATAACATTGTGGCTTTTGTTTTAATAAAATACCTCTTCCGAGACAAAGTTCTTCCTTCCAGCTCAGATATTGATCCCACTCAGATCAAAGAAGTTACAAGGTCAGTGGTGCAGGGAGTTGGGAGAAGGCACACGCAGGGGGTTTCTACAGCTGGGGAGCTCTTTGGGGCTACAAAATGAGAGCTTGGAAGACTTCATACTCCTAAAGGCAAATGTTCCCAAGAGTCTGAAAAAATGGAAGGTGAGCTCAGAGCCATGGTCAGACCCACAATTATAAAGAGCTGAGTCTACAGTTTTGGGAGGGAATGATGGCACTTTGAAAACATATCCCATTGCTGTTCACTTTGTTAGCGGTATCATTAAGGCTCCAGTTTCTGGCTGGCTTAAGCTGCTGCCTCTTCACACATTGCACACCGAAGGCTGCAGAAGTCAATGACCATCTTTGTATTGACTTCAATCCACTTCAGCAGCAGCCCAGAGAGGTTTCTACAAGGAGACTGAGTAGCAGAGCTGTGGGTTGTATTTACTGTTGCGCCCCTTTCGGACTGCACACTTCTCTTTCACTAAGTGAGCTTCGCAGCTCTCTGCTCCACTCTTTATTAAGGGGCATGATAGAGTTGAAGGGAAAGGGCACTGAGAGGTTTTGTGCCGAACTGACACCCTGTGACTTGCTGGATGTGTATGTGTCCCTGTTCCTGCATAAATAGTGACAGCATCAACTCGGTTCCTTCAGGATGGTTGTTGGTTTCCTTATCAATAAGAAGAGCCACACGGCATGTCCCAAAACATCTCAGCCTTCAAGGTCAAGTCAAGCTTTTTTCCACAGCTGACTGACCAACCTTTGCTTGTTACTGTGACCGCTGGGGACCATCGTCTCTACCATGGAGCAGAACCAAAGCATGAGGTTCAGATGCCATAATGCTCTCTTGCTGAAAACGAACAAAAGCAACCTGCTCTGACTGGTGCACGTGTCATGGAAAATAAAAGTAATACCAGCTGCATCTTTCAAGCTACATGTGTGAAAAGTTCCGTGAAATTATGCCCGGATTCTGCCATGTCCAGACAATAATGCTTCATCTTTCAGATGGGTGTACTGCCCAAGCAATGCGGTGCCAGGTTTGAATACCACATTTGGATACCACGTTTGGACCATGTTTGACATGGGTCAAACTGCATGGCTAGGTGTCACATTTGAGCAATCTTCAGAAAAGAGTAGCAGTCCTGAAAGCAAAACTGCCTCAGTTTGACTCATCATTTTTCCCTTCCAGCAGAATTCACAAGCTCAGGTCAAGCCTTATGTCGGTACAACTACAGTGACTCCTGCGTCAGGGATCTCTCCACAGGGTAGACATACCCCCCAGGTGCTCGGAATTTCCACTGCTGGCAACAGCCCCCCGCTCACAAGCATCGTGGAGCAGGGACCATGTTTTCTTCTCCACTAGGTACAGCTCTGACCATGTCGTCACTATTCAGCGTATGAACAGGGACAGGGAAACGTAACTTCAGAGTGAGTCTAGGAATTTGACGCTGACACCACGCTACCTGTAGTACTGCTTTGTAGTACGATGTTCCTTTTACTGCCTAGAATTACTGCCCTTGGATTTTTCCACCAGCAATGCTACGTCTTGCTCCATCAGGCTCCTGTGCTCTCGTATGACCTTCATTTCAGATGAAATGCCACATATTAGCATCACTGAAGAGGAATTCAAAGTCAAGTGAATGCAGAGGAAGTAGAAACACGGGAGGAAAAAATGTCTTCCCTTATCTCTATGTACAGATTTTATTTAAAGAAAAAAGTGACTAAATACAGACACATATACAGTGAGTAAAGAAATGAAGCTCCTGGTATAAACTCCATGACATGAGTAAAATCCTACAGTTTTTATCAGGGAACCTACTTCCTCACTACTAATAAGCAGCACTCCTTTCTGACATACGAAAACTGCAGCAAACAACAGAATTGTTATTTAAATCACTAGAAAAAACAGGACTGTCCTAGAGAAATTCTTTTTCCAAAGCTAGTAAATATCGTCCTGTGAATAAGGAAAAAAATCAGAAAATAGTGATACAAATTCCTGAGGTGCCAGCCTGCAATGCGAAACTATAGATCACATTAAAGCTTACTGAATTAAAAACAAAACAAAACAAGTCTTGTGAAGCAATGGAAAATATAACTTCACACGTTCCATAAAGAAGTCAGATCTTGTATTACCTCAGGTGTCCTGGATGTGTTTAAACCTTAAACTTATTTTTATCTGTTTAATCATAATAAGATACCACCGCAGGGCACGCTATTTTTGGAGACAGCGAATAGGACAGTGGAGCAAGTGAGTGACAACAAGTAGCAGGTTTTAATAAAACATGATCCTTCCATACGAACGTTAGCTTGGCATGATGCATGGTATTGTTGTGCATGACAGCCATTAACATGGAGTCATTTTCCTACCTGCTCTACTCTCTGCCTTATTTAGCTCAACAGCTGCAAATAACGCACAATCTCCCACAGTGGCTGCGCTGCAGAGGGCTAATGGGGAAGGTTCCTCGCTGTAGTGTGTGGCAGTAATTTAACTGGGGCTTTTGACTAGGTGCCTGGACTAAATGAGTCCCATCCTATCACACCAAAACTCCTGGGTGCGGATGTTTTTCATCCCTCCCATAGGCAACCCGGGGAACACTTTGCATGTCTTGCTCTGCGAACGCTTTAGGGATGAATTCCCCAGCTGCTTGGAATTAGCACAGGAATCGGCAGAGCCACAGAGATTCTCAACACACTGGGGTCTAAATTTTAGCTTGTTTTTACTCTCAGTCTAAGGGTGGCTGTGCTTATCCTAGTTTAGCTTTTATACCAAAGAATCAGACATTCAACAGGAATTTTCAGTAACCCTCTCTCTGAGTCCAGCCTTGCCTGGAGCGGCTGGGGTTTGGGTTGCAGAGAGGCTGCAGGATCTGCCCCAGTATGATGCAAGCCATGTTTGACACACACATACACACACGCGTGAGGATAGGGCTGGGCAATGGACAAATAAACCACATTTTAACCAAAATTATGTGTTTACGTTCCTAAGAGCATCTGTAAGGGAAACAAAACAGACATATTTTACGTTTTACACAAAATTTCCACATGACAGAACAACTACGCAAATGCTACCTAAGGCAGCCAAAACCCGAGGTCAGTACTGCTGGAAGCTTTGTGGGTACCAGTCAGGAAGGAATAAGGAAGAGCAAGCAACGCTTTGCTAAAGACAACAGAAATTTGCCCCCGCCCTAAGAAATACACTAATACAAACTGATCCTGGCAATCAGTTTTACTTTCCAGTTTAGTGCCCAAAAGTAAAATAGTGCTGTCAGACCCCAGCATTCAAAACACATGAATCATGCCCTGAAGCATGATGAGAGTGGATTCAAAATCGAAACAAATTTAAAGCAATTCTGCAATTTGCCTGTTTTTTAGCCTCTGGCAGTATTTATTAAACCCTGAATGTAACAGAAATGAAACTTCCTTTTTTTAATTTTTACTCTTATATTTCTGATCCTATGAGGTCTTCTGCACCTTACAACTGGTAGTCAACCACAGCGTGAGCAACACTCGAGATGTGAGGCTCTGAAAGCATCCCACGGCTAGCAGAGCAAGGTTAAAGCCCACCTGATGGCCTCAAGGGCTGGCAGCTCCTGAAGCTTACAGACAGTAAATGGGAGAGCGGGAGTGGGTCTGGACCATGCTGCAAAGCCCTCAGCCCAGTGCTGGAGGCTGCTGCTTGGAGACCTACTGCCCTGCCCAAGAAGCCTCCCAGGTGCATGCATCCAGCCCAGCATCAGTGATTTCTGCTGGCAGCCCACACCAGCCTTTTGGACCTCACACAGCAATCCTGTATCAGGCCAGACTTTTCCACATAATGCAAGAAGGGGTTTCTCCACATGCTGGAAAAGTGACAGATTAGCTTTAGGAAAAAAAAAAATAAATCTCGGGGTAAAGGAGGAAAATGGGGACTTACTGATTTCAGAATTTTAAAACAGCCAAATAAGACTGAATTTCTCTATTGATTATACAATTATTAATCTTTTTAGAAGCTTTTCCAACATTGCACATAATGAGCAATTCATCAAAGCATATTAGGTGCCACAGAAGTTGCATTCAATATAAAGGGGTCATTAAGTTTCTTGTAATTGCACATTACTGAAGCTTTTGTTAGTTCTAAATCAAATCAATGGGATGTGCACGTATGCTCTTTAATTGACTTTATGTAATAATAGTGTGGCCCCTAGTGATCATCTGGAATCCTCCAAAATGAGCCACCTTGCGCTGCTGTTTGTAAAAAAACAGCTCCTGTGCAGCTGGGCATATCAAATAAAGGAAAGAAATAATGAATGGAAGAAAGAAAGAAGCACCCTGGGTTACACGGAAGTATTTGCTGAGTGCCCTTTTCTTTCCACGGCAGAGAACAGAGAACTGCCAAGAGACTCACCTCTTCTTCCACTCAACCAGCCTCAAAGTCTGATGGACTTCGGTAGGAGTAACATTGGGTCTCAGTGCTAAAAGTGTCCTGGAGATAGGTTAAAACAGGGTCTATCTGATCTTTTTCTGAGCAAGGAAGGGTTTTCGGTTTTTTTCATATGGACGCTACTCGCTCTATTATCATCCCCATCATCAGCACCTCTTTCCTTTATAGCCCTTTTCATCAGCAAACCTCAAACTGCGTGCTAAACAGAAAAAGATCAATGCTATTACTTATGTCATCTAGCAAAGAGGGCACTGAGGCAGGGACAACACTAGGATGCTGCCGCATATACAATACACGATGTGCCTATATGCTGTTTTGGAGGGCAACCACTGTGGGGCCACATTCCCACCTAGGCTGTGGTGAAGGCTGAGCTTTGTTTGCTAACCCCTAATTCACAAGATTTTTGCTCAGGCAGATAAAATGATGGCCATAAGATGACTCAGTGAGTGGCCACATGCTGCTGGATGGAAGAGAAAGGCTGGGTGGGGCTAATAAACTTTTTAATGTGTTTGATAAGGGAAAAGAAATCCACCCATGAGCCTGCTGGGGGCTAGGCTGGGAAAGGTCATGCTAGCTGGGGGAAATCCTTAGGTGATAAAACACGGCTGCTCATCTTCAGCAGTGGGCTAGCTCTGTGAATCTGCACTGGTGGTTGCAAACAGCCTGCAAAACAAATGATGCAGGCAAATTGTCATGTGGTAAATTTGCTTGTGGCACGATGACCTGGCCAGCACCATAATGTGAGCTGTATGTAATGCCACAGAATTTTCTTTTAACCACGGCAGCATCTGCTGCTGAAGAACCCTGCAGTTCAAAGAGGAATGCACGTCCTCTCCATCGCAGCTTCTTGGAGAAGAGCACTAGCAGTGGTTAATGATACTCCTGCATTGGTTTTGCACCTCACTAACTACACTAGGTAAAGACCTTTTCATGACAAAACTCCTATCCAGTTTGGCTGGGAAGGTTTGATCCAAAGGCTGATTTAGTGGAGCCACACTGGAGACATATCAATGCAAGCTGGGCCATGGTGGGGAAACCACCAGCTGGGTGTTATTAGGTGCTCTCCCCAGCACAGAAGACAGCTGTGAAAACCACTGCATCCAGACAGTTTCTGGACTCCAGTACTCCTCAGATGCTATAAACCGCCTACATCAAGCATCTCAAATTAGAGCAGCTGGAAGAATACTCTTATTTGTACATGGCCCCAGTGTGACAGAGCTGCAAACATGGCAAAATGTCTTTTCCTCTTTTCTCCTCTCCCACATGCTGTGTTAAGCTGTAGAATGGCTCCTTAGGCTGGACTGACAGAGCAATGTCAACAGAAAAAAACAGCAGATATGGCTGCAAGAATTCAGTAAGAATCACAGCTGGGCTGACAGGGAAGAATAAACCTTCCCCCTTGCTTGACACAAGAACCTTGCTGAAGCTCAGTGCTCTCCACTAGAGAGGAAATTTATTCTGTCCCAAGAAAGAAGCGTGGCAAACCTGCGGCCAGCACTAGAGAACTAGGAAAAAGGCACTTGAGAAACACAGGCATACAACATTCATCTCTCAAGCACACTTAAGGACCTGAAATTTTATTCAAAATGTTTGCATTACTCTTTCCAAACAACCACTTGCATTGTGCGACAGACTTCTGCCTCTTTTTGAGTATTTGGACTCCAAAACCCTCGCTTCTTGATAGCAGAGAAATGACAGGGTGCTTTCATGGCCCAGGCTGTGATCTGGCAGCACATCCAAACTCCAGTAGGAATTTGGCCTGCACTTTGAGAGGTGCTCCAGGCAACAAAGTGAGTGGAAGAGCTTTAACAGTAATTCAAGAGCAGCTTTAAAAAATTTATTAATGCTTCAATGAAGAAAACTGGCTGCTTACGTGAGATTCAGTCAGGTCAAGTCAGCCAGTTCAGATCAGAAGGTGGAACGCATGGAGCCTAACACAGCAGCTTTGGAAAACCCACACAACTACACATTGCTTGGAGGGACAGGCAGCTCCCCACCCCCCAGGGGGTTCAGCCAGAACATGCAGACCCCAGGAACTAGCTGTGGGCATGCAGATGTGCAACATCTGGCTCAATCTTCAGAAGCATCCTTGTGACAGGAGGTATGAACATGACCTAGCAAGCGTTCTCACCTCTCACTGAAGACCCTGGGAACACAACACTGTTCAGGCTAGGGCCTTAGGGACAGAAAAGGCCATTTCATTGATGCAATGAAAGAAAAAAAGTGCAACAAAGGTTTGGTGAAAGGCTCTGCAAGCTGATTGTTGTTTGCTCCACACAACAGCCTTTCTTGTGTACCACACCTTTTGTAAAACAGTTACATGAAACAAATTATTATCTCCAGTAGCTTCCGTCTACACACATTTCTGAAATACTTTCATTCCAAACTGTTTTGAAAGGAAACATTATAAAGAATGGAAACCTGGCAATTAATCGGATGGAAACCTCTGTTTCCATTTTACAGAAAAGGGAAAAAAAAAGAGAATTATAAAAAGAAGACCCAACATTAACTGCTAAGTAGGGAGATGAAAGATAAGCAGAGGCCAGCGACTGGAAGTACTCATGCGCTGCATGCATTTACCTGCATTTGGACATGGTTCTGAAGGGTGGGTCAGACCTGCATTTGCCGTTCTTGTTCAAAACCACATAAACACCTAGTTAGGAACTGGGTTTTGACAGATGAAAATTCTATTTTCTTAAAAACTCACAAAATAAATAACTTGATTTTTTTTTTTCGAAGTATGGACTAAAGGCTCTTCTGGTCAAGACACAGAGCAAATATTTACAGGTGCTGGGGAGACACCATTTCCTCCCGTTAGGCTTCAACCTAGTGTCTGCCACATAATTTTATCCATTCAATGTTTTTTTTTTTCCAGACATCTGCCAAGAGGAAATAACTTTGCTGTATTGGGAGTCTGGGAATCCTAGAAAACAATCTTAAATCCATAAAATAATTGAAGTGCAGTTTTACTGAGCTGTTCAGTTCGATTCTGATTTTTATTACAATGTCAACAAGAGTTTAATTTGTTTTAAAGTTTAGGTTCTTAAATCTGAGTGATATACGGTAGTTTACAGCTTGCTGGCAACAGCTACTGTGGAAAAAAAAAATGGAAAGTGCATATAAAGGCGGTTCTAAGTTTGACATTGTGAAAGCAGGGAGCAGTGCCAAGAGCAGCAAACAGCATGGCTTTCCCAATCCTGGCTGGCTTTAGGGACTGCTTGCTATTGACATCAGTCACTATGGGATACATTTCCCTGCTCTAACAAATCTCATCTGGAGCCTGTAATTAAAAAAGAAATGTCTCAAAGTGTAATTTCTTTCCCTAAAACATTTACAGATGTTAACTAGATTGCTAATGGTGTGAGATGTCTGTGGGCGGACATCTTCCTCCTTATCTGCTGTGTCAAAGAGGAAGATTTCTTTATTAAAACCAGTTCTAAAGGTAGTGTCTTTTCTGTGTGTATCTTTGCGTATGGGGGTGGCGGTGTCTTTTTTTCTAAACCGCTTGCTGAACTGAAAGGTTTAGAGGTGTTTTTCTTTATCGTTTCTTCTTTTTTTCTTTTCTTTTAGAAGTCATCTCCAGAGTTAGCCTGATCTAAAAGGTATTCAGAGTGGCTAAAAATGTCTTTGCTTCGCAGATTAAGAAGTATCCCATCTGAGCTGTAAAATGATAATAATTACAATANTTTTGCAACCGGCTTTGATTGGAGCCAGAGCCTGGGGTAAATCAGAGGAATTTCTAGATTTTTCTGAGTGCTGCGAGCTCTCGCTCTTTTCCGGTACCTACTTCCTGCCATATCTAAAACAACAGCAGCTGCAGGGGCCTGATAGAGAAGAGCTCCAGGGGACAAATTCTCACAAATGGGGTGGGAAAGAAAAAAGAAAAAGACCAAAAAAAAAAAAAAAANTTAATTTGTTTTAAAGTTTAGGTTCTTAAATCTGAGTGATATACGGTAGTTTACAGCTTGCTGGCAACAGCTACTGTGGAAAAAAAAAATGGAAAGTGCATATAAAGGCGGTTCTAAGTTTGACATTGTGAAAGCAGGGAGCAGTGCCAAGAGCAGCAAACAGCATGGCTTTCCCAATCCTGGCTGGCTTTAGGGACTGCTTGCTATTGACATCAGTCACTATGGGATACATTTCCCTGCTCTAACAAATCTCATCTGGAGCCTGTAATTAAAAAAGAAATGTCTCAAAGTGTAATTTCTTTCCCTAAAACATTTACAGATGTTAACTAGATTGCTAATGGTGTGAGATGTCTGTGGGCGGACATCTTCCTCCTTATCTGCTGTGTCAAAGAGGAAGATTTCTTTATTAAAACCAGTTCTAAAGGTAGTGTCTTTTCTGTGTGTATCTTTGCGTATGGGGGTGGCGGTGTCTTTTTTTCTAAACCGCTTGCTGAACTGAAAGGTTTAGAGGTGTTTTTCTTTATCGTTTCTTCTTTTTTTCTTTTCTTTTAGAAGTCATCTCCAGAGTTAGCCTGATCTAAAAGGTATTCAGAGTGGCTAAAAATGTCTTTGCTTCGCAGATTAAGAAGTATCCCATCTGAGCTGTAAAATGATAATAATTACAATAACAATAGTGGTAGTAATAATAATAATAATAATAGTAGTAGTGATGTTAAGTTTCTTGCTCTAGTGACTTTCCACCAGTGCCTTTGGCTGGCGCCCTTTGCTAAGTGCTGCTAAAATCATTTATGGGAGCACGCCGGCCGACCGGGTAAGCTGATCTGCTTTAGACGCACATCGGACATGAGAGGGGAGAGTGTGAAAAAGAGATGAGCTTTTAGAAACGCACGTCCCCGGGGAGCTGAAAGGGGGTTTTCTCGGCTCGCGAGGGAGGGTGCCGGCAGCAGGGGCTGCCCACCTGCCGGCCCCAGCTCTGCCGCACCAGCCATGTGGGACGCCGCTCCCAGCCGAGTGCTCCCCGGGTCGCACAGCTGTGCTGAGCATCTCCCCGGTACCCCGCAGCAGAGGACGGCTAAAACTCTTCTTCCTGACACACGCAGCCCAGACACAATTATCAGCTTGGGCCTTTCCCCCCGCCAAGACCCCGCTGCCTCCCCCCCCCCCCCCTCTTTGTTTTTTTTTTTTTTTTTTTTTTTTTTTTTTTTTTTTTGTTTGTC
>VZTL01056133.1:0-25943 GCA_013400535.1 Scopus umbretta | reverse complement strand
AAAAAAAAAAAAAAGGCAGTTATTAGGGAGCCGATAACACACAGAGCCAGCATCAGATTCATTGTTGGAGCCGATAGCACCGTAGGCTGTGGATGTTGCTGTCAGAAGAAAACAAATCCTGTAAAATGGCCATGGGAATGATAAGTGTCCATGTTCGCTGGGATAACAGAGGTAGCTTTACAGCACTTGTCCTATTGTATGGAGTATCATGCCTCGATTAGCTAATGTCTCCGTGGGCCAGATAAGCAAGGATGAATGTTGTGCCCTAGAAGCTTTCATGCTTTCTCTTGGTCATGGCTATCTATGGAGAGCTGCAACAGAAAGCTTCACACACATAAAGAAGGCCCCCCGCTTCAGAGAAAAACATTACAGAAAATGGAAAATTGTTGAAATTATCCCATTTTCCATGCAGAACGCATGGTACAGTGTTGTCATTGTCTCATTACAGACCACAAGGAAGAGTGCACCGACTCAAGAGATCTCCAAAATGGCACAAACGGACCTTACATACCTGTACGACAACTACTTCAGGAGTCAAATTTCTCCTTCCTACTGGCATAAAGGGGGGCAGAAACGGGCAAGGTGCATTCACCCAAAAGATACTTATCCACTATTCAATATGCAAGAATGTAGGGCTGCTTGAGATCCCTTTGGCCTAGGCCTTGTAACCAACACAAACATTGCTTTAAATATCAGCACACCCAAACAACCAAAGTGAGGGTTCTTAAAATCCTGAAAGCCAGTCACACTACATGTACAATACAGACGGAATTTCAGATTATTGTATGTGCCATTAACCTTTACATATGAATGTGATATGATCTTTTACAGTTACTTTGGGAACTAGACCTTGTGTCTGCATCAACTTTTGGGCCTTTAAATTTTCACCCAGTATTAGAGATTTTCATGCCTTTTTTTTTTTTTAAACATAGGACTTTTTTTAAGAGCATGAAGTGATAGGTTCTTATGATTGTAAGTTGGAGCCTGATCCAAAGAGCACAGAAGACAACAGAAGAATTCCTATTCACTTTAATGGGCTTTGCATCAACTTCTTGTTAAACACAGGAGGATATATAAAGGTGATCTACAAATGCACAAGGTACAGGTCTGATGGCTTGGCAGGAAAGAAACAGTCACTGCACTGTAAACACCCTATTTTGCTCATTATTTCCTAAAGATTATTTGAAATGTTTTAATGTTGATATACAAAAAAGGCAGGTAGATCTGTTCTCTCATTTTGCCTGAATTTTGAAGCATTCATAACTTCTCCGATGTCAGCAGATTTACTTCTGATTCCTACCACTCAAAGAGGACAACCACATTTCTGTGTTTACTTCAGTGTGTTGGCTTTAATGCATATGCATGTGGGTACAGTTTGATCCTAGAGCCCTACCTGCTTCCTAGAGAATAGCGGAAAACCATACATGGGGTTTTAGTAGCATGTGGTTTTTCTTTTCTAGATTCTAAGACATTTCTCTAGGCGGAAAAATCCTTGTTTTGCTTGAGTACACAGCTCAGCTGCCAATTTTTAATTGTTAAAACAAGATGATGCTAAGCTACTTGGTTCTTCCCATCACCAAAAGATGCTCCTTAAAATACAAATCATCTCTGGTTCATGTTCAGGCAATAACAACTAGAATTACACAAAGTGGCCAAGTTTAAAGAGACTAGACAATATTCTAGCCTAAACTCATAAAACCTAAACTAGTTAAAATAATTTTTTTTTAACAAAAAAATCACCCTTGACAATATAAAGAAAGTGGATTTGTATTTCTGTAAAAGTAAAATAGTTAGAAAATATGAGATATTGCCTAATCCTGTTTTAAGCACTGTTATGGCTGTGCTGTATTACATATGCTTATAGAGTAGTACATTTATGGTAAACTGGTTAAGGAATTTGAGAGTAGGATTAATGACCTTTCCTTTCACACTAGACTAGATCAGATCACAGAAGGAGATCAATCTGTCATGATTTTCAGTTTTTGTTCAAGAAAGGCGTAGCGAAGGTCAGAGACGGACTAAAGAGCAGCACTGCAATTATTTACTGACATGAGATTGGAAAGAGTATCACTTAGCTACATGGAGTACAACTTGGACTTCAGACACATAGGAAAGAATGGTTCATTTTATGCCACTAATCATAGCCAAGGATTAAGATATTTTGGAAAAGCCCTATTATTTCTCATTCTGCAAACCAGGATTTCATTACTGATAAATCATGAAATTTATTAAGTCCATTCATACAAATGAATTTCCTTTCCTTATTTCCATTGGCATGTGAGATACAGATACATAATAACAATAAAATTCTGTAAAGGAAAAGAAAAAGATACACGGAAACGTCTGCTTGCACTTAGAAGTGGGGTAGCCTCAAGTAAGGATGTAGCTAGAATAATCGTCTCTGCAGCCAGTACATTCATGCTTAAATAAATGGGTTTAGGGTCTGAATGGGTAGAAATCAGTGCAGCTGCACTACTACTACTAGATGGATCTATACTGACTTACTCTAGTTGTCTCTATCAAGAATAACTAAAGGTAAGTTTTTCCATTCTAAGATTTTAATTTTGCAGCAGCAATGTAAAATCTAGACGTCTTTTCCATGTTACGAGAAATATTCCTACTTAGACATCTTAAAGAAGAATTCTTGCAATCATTTTAGTGTGTCAAGGTGTGGGGTTCTCCCCCTGCAGTGGTGCTTCCCCTCAATGAAAATTTTTTGTTTGAAATTTAAATCTGTCTTCAGACAGCTTTCTGAACACTGACATTTTTCAGAAAATAGGCACAGGGAGGCGGTGGCCCGCATTGCTCAGGGGACCATGCACAACAGAAAGCATGGTACAGCCTTGTTTGGTGTCACAAGCATCTGCCAGCTCCTCCCTGAAACAAGGTCTTAACTGACAGCAGAGAAATTACGTTGGTCATTGCAGAAATCTGCATTTCATCATCAGAGAAACCATAAATATAGCCACTGAAAGAGCAGGTATATGGCTGGCTGATCTCTAGCTGGCTGACCAAACATTTTTAGGGTCACAACTCACATGATCAGACAAAGGCAGTCCTGTCTCCTAGAGCCTTCCTGACTAAAATAAAAAAGACAACAAGTTTGCTTCAAATTTCATAAGCAGATTTTTTTTCTGAATATTCACCTAACAACCAAAGAAACGGTCCATCCATTTGTAGATTTCTTGGAAGCAAATCTGGCATCTCTACCAAAAACCTGCTCACTTTTCATACTCTCCTCTGTGCTGAGTGCTTGAATCTGAAATATTCTTTATAATAATAAAGTCTACCCCACTGTTAGCTAATTGTACTGTTATACAAGGGCAGGCCCTGGTTCTGGCAAACCAGTTCACTTGGGCAGAAGGTGCAGCTTGTGTGCAGCAGCCAGCAGTGCAGAGACTCTGGCACTAGACCTTAAGAATCAACAAAAAACTGGAACATACAGAAACATTCGCATTTTGTTGCTTCTCTGGTTTAAGATGGTGATATTTCCCATAACAAAGTTCAACGGGAGAGAAGAGTTTAGAGAGGAGCTTTCTCTTTTATTTGAGCACATAATTTTTTAAAGTATCCGAGTGATTTTGGTCTGGAACCACACATTTTTGGTGAGACACCATCCAGTCCAGGTGCGTTTCCCAAGTTAATATTAAATATAGCTTTGGAAACTTCAGCAGATGTTCTGATTTTTCTAGTTCAAAGTTTTTTTTTTTTGCTACTACTCTGCCTTTATTTAAATAGCTGGCTTTAATTGATTCTTTAATACAGTGATTCATAATGTGTTGTGATTCTTCTGTTAATTTACTTGCGACTCTGTTATGATTTCCCCCGATTTAACACATCCTGTTTTAGAACATCCACCAAAGTTGATGGAAAAATTCTTCATGGCATTTGGATCATGTCCTAAATGTAACTTGAATGCCATCTCTCAAAAGTTGCAAAGTAAGGGGATTTCCTGTTTTATTCTTCAATTGTATAACCTTGAAAACAAGCTTTTACAAATCCTCCTCTGCCTTGTCAAAGGCTGATCACTTCCACTCCTCCTAGCAGTACTTTTTCTGGGTAATTTCTAACTGGGGAAGATTCAATGGATACTACTTTCTGATTTTTCTCATTTTTATTGAATACCCTGTTACACTGCAAGGGAAGTCTTAGAACTGATATGAAAATTTCTCACAAAGTTCAGGTGGCATGACTGTATTTACTCAAAGAGCATTTTCCACCCCTGTCTTTTCTACCATATTTCTGAAGTTTTTTTGGGCTCCCTACAGGAGCTCTCTCCACCCAGTGGTAGCACTGAAGCCCCTTCCTCGCTCCTTGGAAAACTTGGCAATAGAGCATGGAAATAACTCCCAGGGTTATTTGAGGGTCCTGCCCCAGTGGAGCCAGGCCACCAAAACTTCCTACCTCCACGCAGTGCAGTCATCTCAGTGCAGATCAGTACAAACACACAGGCTCCTCTGACTTGAGCTTACTGCTCAGATACACTCTCTCCTCCGATATATATTTTTAATGAGCACATTCCTCATTTCATCATCTCCTCTCATTGTTCACTATACTTAAATTATCTGGGGGCAAAGTGAGGTATTCTTTAGATACACTTTTCCACGGCAGTCAAATCCTGAGCTTTTACTACTCATTTGTACCATTTCAGTTTTAAAGAAACTCCTCTCTCTCACACCCACACTCACCCTTTCTCCTCTTCTTCCAGAATTCATCTTTGCTCATCTTTTTTTATGAGGATGTTATATTTAACCTTCCACTCATTTCTCTTTTTCGCAAGCCTTCTGTCACTCTAATTACACCACCAGGTAGTTTCACAGCCATAGTCTAAGTCTGAAACTCTAAAATGCTTGCTAACAGTGCTACAGCATCATGAGAAGGCTTGTATTTTTTTTAGTATGTTTCCCAAATAGAAGAAAGGTATATATACACATGCACTTGCTTGCACTTGTCGCAAAGGGCCCCGATCCCCCAGCTGTGCTGAACCCTTGCCAGGGTGCAGCCCCATGCAGAGCCCTTGCTTCGACTGGGGGTCCTGGAGTCCTGTCACACAGATCTGACTCTGCCAGCAAGTAAGTATGCACCAACTCGACTGAGGGTTGCAGCTACCTCTGCACTTGTGAACTAGCTACTAAAATAGTGCAATAAGATGCTTTCACATTAGCACATCCTTCCGGCAAACCTTTCCTTGACTTCAGCACTGCTGGTTCCTCTTTAGGACTTCAGTTTACCATTGAAATAGTGTGAAATATCTGGGATATTGGATTGCAAAAAGGTAAGTCTAAACCCTCTGCAAAGGAAATGGTCACCTTTATCTCTACGATTCTGGCTATAAGCCGAATAGGACAGAAACCAGCAGTTTGTCTGGCAACAATGAAACCTTACAGGTTCCTACCAAGCAGTGATCTGACACAGTATGTCCAACTGTGAGTCTATGGTTTAAATAGACTGTAGTGGTGCTTCTCTGACCTGTAAAGGTCCAGCCTGTGTTTCTGGGAACAGCAGGAGAATTCCTGGAAAGTTCTCTGAAGCAGCCATTGCTGCTGTGCTTGTCCACTGATGCAAAAAGCATAGTGTCCCTGTGGTTGATGGCACTTTCTGCCCTGGAATCAGTTTTGCTTCTTCTTCTTTTGCAATGAGGTCCTTCCTCATCCTAACATGCTCTCTCTGTGGAAGAAAAATTAAGCAAAAATCCCTGATAACATTCAAAATTACCTAGGAACTCAGGGACCAGAGTAGATCAGCCATTTCCATCGCTGGCGGCCCTTCCAGGGCCCTGTGTCAAAGAGACCTCGTGCAGTGCCTAGGTGAGGTACATCTCGCCAGAAAGTGGACTCCTTATATCTTTCTGCAAAGCCTGAATTTGCATTGCATCAATTCTAGCAACATCAGGAAGTTCTAGCATTTGACTGCTACAGCCCAAGGGACAGTTCTGCATTATCTCATGTAGCAGTTAATGAATAGGGGAAATTTCTCAGAAGGAAGAAAACAAACAAGAGGTGTGTAACTGAAAATAATCAGCAGCAATTTCTCTGCTAACCTCTTTATATATGACAATTTCACACATAGACATTTTAGATTGAGAATAACATTTGTACCTCCCAGTACTACTGACCCAGAGACATATTACTATAAGGAGAAGATGCCTGGAGAATTTGTTAATTGCTCATGCAGATGCTCCGACGTGAAAGCCCTCGAGTGAATAGCTGAGTCCAAGCACAGCCTGAAGCATGGTAGAACACAGAGTTATCACTGGGGGAGAAAAAGCCAAGTAGTAGCAAAGAGATCATCTTTAACAGTTGCTTCAGTCTTACAGAATAGCTGGATAGCAAAAGCTCAGATACCTGAGAAACATTCAGCAGCAGTGACAATTGCAGCTCAGAGGCAGGCAGCAGCAACGGAGCCACATTTCAGAGCTGCAATGGGCATTTCAGTTCAGAAACTAACTGTGCACAACAGAAGGTCCACAGGATGGGCTTCTCCACCTGACCTCAGGTTTCTAAAAGGTTTTACTGAACAGACACCTGCAGGATTTTCAGATAAGTCACTCATAAGTAGAAAAGACATCACTCTCACCCACAACTTCAAAGAAGCAAAAGAATTAACATACCAAATCTTATAGCTTGCTTAATTAATTAATTAATTAACATACCAAGTCTTATAGACACATATATGTCTGTGTATGTGAGCACACATATATATGCACACACATACTTTACGTGTGTATGGAATTGCGTATACAGGACAGAAATAAAAGTTAAAATAAATATTCTTCAGTTTTGTATTTTTGGAGGCTTCTCTTGTGACTCAAAATAGCATTTTTTCTACTTCTTAAGTAATTTGCAGAAGATTTTGCTTATGAGGTGGCAATGAAACACATACTTTCCCTGAAGCACTACAAAAAGAACTGACTGCTGCTCCCAGGGTCTCAAAAGTGATTTGTAATATCTACTGCAATACCTATTCTGCAACCCCAAAGACATCACAAGAGTTATGAAATGGAACAAATCTTTAGCCCTAGCTCCCACAGAAACCTAATATCAAGAGCAATCTGGACAGCTCAGACATGAAGAGTCAAATCTTGTCTTCTGCACTCTCATATGGCTGCAGAAGGGCCAAAACTAAGTAAAAAAATCACACTTTAGTTGTGCAAAAGCAAGGCAAGTGAGGAAATGTTCTTGTGCATACATGATGCTTAGACAATATGAGCCATAACTAGGTAAGGACTAAAGAATTTAATCCACTAATTATGGACTTTGATAGCATGTAGCATTGCTTTTCAAGGCTGTTCAAATGCTCATACTGCAATTCATGTGCTCAGGGACAACACAGTTTGGGAATTTAGACACACTTGCAGCAGCATCTCACTTCACTTTCTGATATTTGTCTTGCAGTAGGAATCAAAGTCTCCAAAATGTAGAAGACCTACCGACACGGCAAAGACTGTAAAGCCGGCAGAGGGCTGGTCCAGCTCCCCGGTTCACAGGCAAACCCAGCCAGGCTGGCCAACGAGGAACAGGACCATGGTTTTCCTACTGTATTTCTTACTTACCGATTGTTTCCAGGTATTTGCAAAGTCCAGACGGTGCAGGCTTCCTCAGTGACAGAGGAGGAACATTTTGAGGGTCTGCTTTCCTTCATAAGCTTCCTCCTAGCTTGGAGATAAGCCTGACATGGAAAGCCTGTGCCCCCTTCGGTTGCAATCAGCATTAGCTCCTCAGAGAGGAGGAAAGACCAGGAGCCAGGTTATCAAGCAGCCTGCTCTTGTCAGCAATGGTCAAGCCACTATCAGGCCCATGACCGAGTTCCCCAGTTGTCCGGCAGATGCCAACGAAACAATCAACTCTGCCGTGCAGAAATCTGCTAGAAAAGAGTCCCTCTCTGCCTGTCTATCAGCAACCAGATTTCAATGAATGCAGCTATTATGCATTTTAACTACCAGCCATACGCCTGGTCCGGTTCCCAACAAACCCAAAGGGAACGGTGTTATTGACTTAAGTGGGAGCAGAGGCAGGCCCTTCACCGCTCTGCGATCTAGCAACACTGCAGCTTGCTAGCGCTTAGCCAAGAGTGCCGTACGTGAAGTCAGGGAGTTTACTCATGAGAGCGCTTCCTCTGACACGTATGTGTTTGCTGGGCTGGGCCGGCGGCTTGCTTCAGCCCAGCTCTGCCGAGATGCATCAGGGGTCTGTGTGATACCCTGCTCCCTGGAGAAGAGGGGTTTTCTGAAACAACTTCCCCAGAAGTGTTTTGCCAGGACGGGTTCAGGACAGGAGAGCATGGAGGCCATACACGAGCCACGCAGCCACACCTGACCAGCTAACACTGCACGGCTCAGCAGAAACGTTTCAAACAAACAACATATTCCTAAAATGAATTGCATCGGAACAAAGCTTTCTCATGAAGCTTGTGCTTCTGCAAGCCACATATTTTCCTTGGCACTCCTCCAGGCTTAAAAGCAGATGTAAATGTTACTAAGGCTCAGATACAGCAACTTCTTCTCCCTCGATCGCCAAAGAAAACTTGCAGAAAATAACCCACAAAACCTTTACCATTTGAAACAGCAACGCGAACAGCCATTACTATGGAAATAGGAGAATGAATCAGGCATGGGAGTGAGAAGCAACTTCTTCCCCAGCTAACTGCACAGCCACTAGCAGGGCTGCAGCGTGAAGCTGGCTCTTAGCTGAAAGGAGGGGATGCAACACAGCTTCAGCTGAACACTTAATGACTCAAAATGTTTAACGCAAAGGTGCACGTGCAGATGCATATCAAGCAATTGCTGGGTTTTCAACACTAAAAATGCTCTCGAGTATCAAAACATTGCAAAAGCACCGCCTGCTGATTTCTGCATCTTTCTCATCGCTTGGCCAGCCTCCTGCTCCCTCCGCCAGTGGTCTGCCATCACTGAATGAGGGTGGAGGCACTCTGGAATTCTCTGAAGGCACTGGACACTTCCTTGAAAGCCTGAGGCTCAAGGGCCTCCCTGGAAATCTAAGTGCTGATGTTAGAAGAAAGCAAAGTTCGCTGACAGATTTCAGAGCGTACTGCAGCTAAGAGGTCAGCAGGTCTGCTCTCTGGGCAACCGCCCACCTGGGACCAGGAGTGACACCTAGTCTGGTCAGCTGCTCTTCTGGGGGCTTTCTTCTTGTGGGCCTCCAGGGAGACCCAATTCAGCAAACCCGCCAGAAACAGCAAAACCCGATGCCGCGGGTGTGCGGTTTCGTGTAACAGGATACCCCTCAAACCCAGACATGCAAGTCCACCGAAGGTCTGACTCGAACACATTACTTCAGTCCTCCCTTACTCATCGCGTACAACCCAAGCCCCAAATGTTAACGACTCAGCATGTTTTATCACAGTAGCGCGTACACTTTCAATCATCATTAGAGACGAGGAGGGTCTAGGCTCAGGCACCACGCCAGGTTAAGCAAAACTTTCCATGAGGAAAGCTATTTGTTTTCTCCCAGAGCTGCGAGGCTTGGCCAAGAGGGAGGGAGGGAAAAGCTCACCCAAGCCAGACCGAAGTGTAGACAGTGTTACTGGACTTTGCAGACTACCTGCGTGTTGTTCTAATGACATCTGGACTACTGGAAATCACCGAGTGCACTCAGGAGTTTTCAAAGGCATAATTGTGGCAGCAGCAGACTAAACTTAATGCCTCAAGAGCCAATCGCTTTAATCATGAAGCTGAGATGTATGAAAAAGGATACATTTCAGCAAAAGAATAATTCTGTCTGCTATGGTTCCTGTTCAAATAAACTATATCACCAAACCACGTGCATTTGAAGAATATAGAAGAGTGAAAAAAAAGAACATATGGTTTAGAGGCAAAAAACTTTCATATATACTGTATAGGAGATATATGGACTTGTCAGACATCTAACAGTTCAACACTGTAAGCAATTCATGGGAATGACATTAGTAATAGCTCATATTACATCCAGGAGTTACAGCTTTTACTGCAAAAGTTATTTTTAAAAGAGCCATGTTTAAAATGAAATGGCTGGCAGGGCTGCAGCTTTCAGTAACACTTTACCTGTGGTTTTGCCACTTTTACATACTTATTGGGGGCTTAATGTTCCCAATTTACCTTTTCAGAGTAAAATAAAAGTTGCAATGAGTGCATTCATTGGCACGGTGCTATAAAACTCACAGCTGTGCAAAGACAATCACAAGAACAAAAGCCTCCTTGTTCTAAAAAAGATGATGATGATGTGGTTCTGATATTTTCTGCTAGCCACATATCTAAACATCAGATACCTTCATTTATGGCCTACGTATTTTCATCTTACTACACAAAGATTTATAGATCCGATCAAGTCAAGATCAGGACAGAGACCTTTATGAAAGCGTCCGTGTGGAGAGGAGGAGGCTGAATTAATATACAAAACTTCAGACAAGATGTCTTTCAGATTTTGTTATTCCAGTTCTGGCTCCTACACAGGACTCGAGGCGCTCTGGAAAACAGTTTTTTCAATGGCAGATGGAATCCTGGCCCCACTGCCGGCAATGGGAACGTGCCACTGATTTCAACGTGGCTGGGACTGCATCTCAAAAGCTGAGATTAGATCCCAGGCAAAGCTCGAAGAAGCCAAGATCTTCTTCAGCTTCAGTACTCAAGCATACCTTGATTAAGGAATCCTCCAGGATGCTGCTTTGCTTTCAGTTAAAAACTGCTTTGTAAAGTTCTGTGCATTAATGTAACAAATGGGATCACAGTGTGTACAATACACCTTGAAATCTGCTGAGAACGTCATACATTTTTCCTGTTGGTACCAATGTGTTTCCCCCTTGCTTTTTTGAAATAGCTTCACTTTCATCTGTAATGAAAACTACTTTCTTTGATGTTTCTAACAGCAGGAAATAATTTCACAACTGAGTGTCATTCTGCTGCAGGTAAAAAATGTAATGGCTTGTGGGAGTGCCAGTTACAACCTGAAAAATGTTTCTTGGCATTAGAATGCCTAATTGAACTCCCTCCATCCTGGTGAAATAAAAGATTTGGAGCTCAGTTCTGTGTTCCACCCAGGCTACACTAGGTCCAGGAAAAGGAAATGGGGATAAGGAAAGTGATTTCAAGTCACCTTTAGCATCTCCTGTTGTGAGCCTGGCCAGTTCCCAGCTGCCTGAACATCCTGAAAGCTGTGTGAACTTACACTCCACTGCCTCTGGCTTGGGGTTTCATCTACCACTAAGAAAAGCAGTTTTGGAAAAATTTTGGAAAAATTATCTGAGCTGCCCTGGTCAACAGAAAAGAAGCAGGATTAGTTCAAGAGCAGACTAGCACAGCTTTTGACCCAAGTCCTAGTTAGAGGGACGGAAAGAGGAGCACATTCAAAAGTGAAATATAAATTAGGTAAATTTTCACATCTCCTTGAGAGAAAGACTGGTTCACGAGACCAGGAAGAGTTCTCATCAGCTTGTAGCTTCCCTAAACTGGCCATCTCTTTGGCCAATGCTAATTCCACTTCACACCTCAAAGGGTTGTGCAGCACATTAGACTCATCGATCCCCAAAAATAATGTTTTCTCTTAAAAGCTATTACTGCATGAACTTGTACTGAAAAGGTCCCTCAAGGCTGCCTGTCTAAGAATTTTCCATGAGCTCCACAACCCTAGCACCCCACACTAATCCCAGGTTCGATCTGAAAGGGGAATGTCACGTAACCTTCACTGTCTAGGGCAGGGGTGGCACATGCACACGGAGCCAGTGTTAGCCCTGGTGCGGTCTGCCAGGGTGCCCCAGCACCCTGCAGGTTGCTGCAAGAGCTTCTTGTGGGCAGGACAGAAGACAACTCCTCTCCCAGTGCAAAGGACCATGGGCTCCTGCAGAGGACCAAAACCAGGCANTCTTTTTATACCTGGTCCAAGATTGCTATATGTATATTGGATACATAAATCAAACCTCCCCAAAGTGGTAAACAAGCAACCAAAATTTTACCAAATATAATCTGGCATAACTGGTTAGGTATTTTATTTGTCTGATAGTTCCATAACTACGTTAGATTTTTATACCTCACACTTCATAAGCACTTTCAGGTAAAACTGGAGGTATTAAATAGCTATAAGACATGTGAAGATACAGTTTTTAAATGGAGTGATGCTTTGAGAATTTAATTTTTCGTGTCATTAAAATATTTCATCACTTTAAAATTACTTTAGGGATGAGGGAAAGAGTTGGTATACTTAGAATAGCAGGCAAGGAAAGCAGTCAAGTACATCTGACCTCTCTCTGGCTTTCATATTGTTCACAGGTGCAAAGACTGAAAAAATACTGAAACAAAGTTTAAATCATGCTATATAAAGGGATCTGAACCGAATCAGTGAGACAACAAATTATAAAGAGCAGCAATCTATTTAAAAAAAAAATAGTAACTGTCCTTAACGGGTATGATTTGATATTCTGGTTTTCAGAATATGGTCATAAAGTACAGATAACCCACCCACTCCTCCAACAAGGAAAACACTTAAAAATGGGTATGATACTAACAAGAAACAATGGCAATGGCTTACAAGCTCCTATTCCTAAAAAAATCAAGTACATGAAAAATGAGTTGCTCCTATTCGGTATAAGCCACTCTGCAAAACCTAGTCTCCCTTATTCCACAGTTATGGCCAGAGGTCTGCATGAAACGACACCATGCACAAAGGCCTTGCATATGTGGAGCGCTTTGCCTTTTCAGTGCAGATCTTGGTGAACAGCACCTACCAGGACACCAGCAGCAATTACTGGTGGTTTCCAGGCAGTCACTGTAGTGGCCAAACTGCCCTTTGAGACGGTGCGAGGCAGCTCAGATGTCATCCTTCCATAAGGGGATTTTTTACCAAGACAGGATGAGTTGATCAGATAGTTGCTGGGGAGGATAAGATGACATCAGATGTGGCTTCAAGTCACACTTACTCTGGCCTGTGGGTGGGCTGCTGCCAGCCAGAGCTGTCCCCCTGCACTCCCTGACCTGCAGCAATAGGCTTCCTGCCCCTCTCATGGGCTGGACCCAGCTATTGGACCCAGGGGATGTGCTTCCATGAGCTGACCCAGCAGAAAACTACACGGGTTTTGCTATTTTTGGCAAGTTAATTTTCCATTAGCCTGCTCTGCCACTCCATAATCAATTGATAAGACTGAAAGGAAGCAGCAAGAATATGTGGCTAAGGGCAAGATGGATCGAGGCCACCCTTTCCATGGGAGCCTGCAGTTACATCACATTAAACGTAATGTGAAACCAGTGTCTGCACTGGTGGTGGTAAGGCTGCCTCCATGAAACGCATATAGCATAGACCTAAACGGGCTTCCAGCCTGACTCACAGCTTCGTGCTTTGTGTCTGAGGCATGCTGGGGCTTTGTGTGGTTTGAACAGAGGGTCTTGGCTAGCACAAGTCCCACAAGACATGCTTCCTGCCTTTAGCCCCTCTGCCGCACACTTCCTCTGTCGACTGCCCAAATACTGGGACAACTAAGACGACAGTAGTAGTCCACTCCTGATTTCTACAAGGGCTTCGTTTTGTCAACAAAAAACATAGAGTGGATGACTTTTTCTTCAGGCAGTGAGATAAGGCATAGATAGGAAAGGGCAGCTCATGTGGGTTACACTCCATCAGTGTGACCTGAGACAAACCTAAGTATCAGTTTAGACATAGAAAAGGGACTTTCTTTGGTCACCATTTCTGATTACCACCCTTAGAGGGAACTGGTGGTGTTTAATTTTTTGGAACTACATAAGTCAATTTTTTTTTCCATTATATGCTGTTACCATGACTGTTATGTCTATGAATTCTTCCTTGGTCTGTAGTTCTTGTGGTCAGCCACAGAACGATTTTGATAGCCTGCTGGATGCCAAAGGGAAGCATATCTGGATTTGGCTGGTGTAAGAGATTTTCAAAGTCAACTTTAAGTATCAGTGCAGATGTACATGGTGGCTTCTACAATTACTTCTGATTATCTGTCAGAGGACTGGTGTGCACGTGTATCCAGAAGAGGGGACAGAAGAAAGATGGGGGTAAAGACTAAACCATTTATGCTTTGCCAGAAAGAATGAGAATTGCTGAAAAAAAACTAAAATCTCTCTCTCAGACCACATGGTAGCAAAGTTCCTCTGTTCCTCCAGGAGAAACCTGAAGTAGGTATGGCTGAGGAGCTTCACCCTTCATCCCTGAGCCACAGTCCCATCTCTCCAGCAGAGAGCTGAAGGCAGCTTTCCATAGTGCTGTCAGAGAAGTGGTTGCTGGATTTTGGAGAGGTAAGGCAGAAATTCTGCCCATTTTTTGTGCTTTTATAAAAGACAGCTATAGCCTAGGTTGAGATTTTATCTGTATTCTCTTCCTTCCATAGATAACTTCTCATTTCTCTCAAAACCAAAACTTGGGCACGGCTTTTTGTTTTGGTTTGTGTTCATTTCTTGTTTGGTTTGTTGAAATGTTGCTCCTTACAGCATAGGTATGAGGTAAAAATGCATGATATATGAAGAAAACCTTGCCGCAAAAGATGTGTTGTGCAAAACTTTAGTGAACTGAACTTCCTAGTTAGGAAAAATTCCTTAGACCTGTCTATCATGCAACTAATAATAACTTCTGTTAAGAAAAGTCATTTTCCTAGAGTTGAAAAGCAAAAGGCTGCTGCTCAAGCTTCAAAACATTCATTTGTAACCCTAATTCAGTGAGTATCATGCTGTTTAAAATAGAATGACTAAATGTCCTTTTTTTAAAAACAGTGCAATGAATTGTCTTTAAATTCTCCCTGAAAGACAATCACATTCAGATGTTCCTTGGCACCAGTTAGTTTCAATGCAGCCATTTCAAAGGCATTTCTTCTTCAAATAGCATGGTATGTTATATAAAGTTATGTGGCTATTGGAAGGGAACTCACGTACTCCATTAAGGTGAGGGTCCAGAATACTACTGGGATACTTAGCAGCAAGTGCTAAATCACAGTTCAGTGAGGTCACATAATCAAATTCCAGATTATCCCTTTTATTACATTCAGCTAATAAATCTTTGGAAACTAGAGTCTGACAAGTTCATCACAGCACTTTAACTTTTCAGTGGTGCGTGTAGAATACATATACATATAGAATCTTACAAAAGCAAAAAAAAAAAAATAAACCCCAGCAGCAAGTCCACAATAAGAATGGAAGAAAAAGTAGTCTTTATGTCAGATGCCACCAGACTGAAAACTTATGCTGAAAGTTGTGCCTCCATTTTTAATTTGAACCTTCTCAACTGAAATAGAGCAGTTTATTATTTAGTTCCAGTGAACAGATTTGCACATCAGAGGTTTCACTGCATTACGGATGGGACAATGTTAAATATGTTTTCACTGCAGTTCCACACGTCACTGGCATGGGTATAAGCCCAGACCATATGGTTAAGATTATTGCAACATAGGTATTGGTCATGCAGCTAGCTCTACGGTAACTGACAGCATTTTATGCTTAGATAATATGGTTTCATTATCACAAAAGAAATTAAGGAGCCCTTTCCCGTACAGACACAATCCAAGCAAAAGTCCACACCATTCTACCAGGCTGTTAATTGAATTTTTTTCCACCAGGATTCAAAAGGAGGAGGGGGTTAAGGGGACTCACTGATATAGCAACATGGTTGAACGCAAACCTATGCTGCGGAAGACTTACCATCATCCAGGTACATCTGGTCCAATTCCTCAGGTTCTCGCTTGATCGTTACAGGAATAGGGGCCAAATTATGATTACTTTCCTCATGCAACTCTGGCAATGACAGTGGTTGGGTTGTTGGAGACTCATTTCTGTGAACCTTCGGCAGTTGCTGCTGCTGTTGACCCATTATGGATGAGTGAGTTGGACTGCAGGACTGCAAATAGGTTGGCTCTTGGGTAACAGATGGAACTGGAGAAGAGGGACTGTTGGGATAGAGTGTTTGTTGATAACCAAGGGGACAGCTACTGCTCAGATGTTGACTCACCTGCGGCTGCAGCATGATGTGAGATGATTGCTCGGGGGAGCTTGGGTGCACAACTATAGATCTTGGCACTTCCTGTATGGTGGGGACACCTCCAGCGGGCTGCTGAAGTCCGAGGTGACTGTGGCCTGGGTTGGGGATGCACTTGTAAGGAGAGGATGAAAGGTCGTGCAGCTTGGGGCTTGCGTTGGGAGAGGGTGACATCACGGCGTTTCTCTGCTGACAGGAGGCAAAGCCAGCCACGAGACATGAACCAGGATCAGGGGGCATCATGATCTGCTGGCTGTAGTATGGTTTAGAGAGAGGGCTTAAGCCTTGGTTCATTGGTCCACAGGTTTGAGCAGGCTCATAGTCATCTGTGGGTTCTGTTTTTATAATTGGAACTGTTAAAAGAAAAAAGTTTTAAATAAACATGAGTTGCGTATTGGTATGATCAAGTTGGCTTGTGGCTAGGATACCCTTTGCAAAACAAACAATGTCTTGAATAAGACTCTGTGTGTCTTTTGCCTAGTTCTCCCACCCTATAAAAAAAAAAATGAATGAGTCATCAGCACAAGAAAGTCACAGCTGGTTCTAATATTGAAAAGGACTATTTTCTTTGGACTCTCCTCCAGCACTAATGTGCTATAAAAATCTATTTGCAAATAGCTGTGCTTCAGTGGAAGCTTTGGACCCAAGGGCTCCATGGATTTGTAGTAATCAAAGCAAGAATTTTAACTTGGATATACTACTGCATTTCTACGGCTACTGATGGCCCATTTGATAAATGTCTGCACATTCAGTAAACTGGAGCATAATAAGGTAGAGATGGGGCTTTCAGAGTTCAGTGAAAGTAAAATTGCAAAGATACATGACAAAGTACTATGTACAAGAAGTTTTCAATTATAAGGGTATTTTTGAAAGCATAGGATTTGATTTATTTAGTTTTTACATGATTGTGTTTAATCTTACTAACCAGCCAATGGGTGTAAAATATTCAATAAGTGGCATCCAACTCTCAGCGTTCCAAATTGGATCCAAACTCCTAATGCCAGCTCCTAACAAATGTTAACTCAGTCTCTGGCTACCAAGAAAAACTGACTCCTATTCTAGACCTCTGCTTGCTCTACCCATTGTCCCCAAAAGAGGCTCTTAATTGAGCTGTCAAGCCATGTCTCTACATACAACTAGCACATGGACAGAATGACTGTCTATGAGCATCAAGTCAGTCACAACAAATGTAGAGATGCTTTCTCAAATCAGAGATGAGATCCTTCCTCAAAATGATCATCAAGTCAGTCGCAACAAATGTAGAGCTGCTTTCTCAAATCAGAGAAGAGATCCTTCCCCAAATCAAAGTGTCTTTTTCACATCGGCTTTCTCTCTCAAATCAGAGAGAGGTGCCTTTACTGCTTCTCCTACAACATATGCAGTGCACAGGTAAAAGACACCTGCTTTTCCTATCAGGAAAATTATAAATAATAGGGCCAAGCTCGTCTGTAGATGTATTTTTTTTAGCCAGATGCAACTCTAATGCACACAACAAATGAGTATGGATGAACAGTGGCATTTATCTTCTTTCCCAAAAAGAGAACCACAGGAACAGATGTCGCTTGAAGGTGCTGTTAGAAATTTACAGTGATACCAGAGAATCTCTTTCAGAATGTTAGAATAACTGACCTGTTGTGGCACAAAGTTATTAACGAAACATCTTTGCACAACTCAGCCCAGAGCACATGCGTGTTGCCTGAGTGTCTCTGACTCTATTTTTATTTGCATGTGTTTTACAAACACCCTTATATATTCTCCAGCCATTTACTATAGCTAACCCCTAAAAATGCACGTGTGTGCATGTGTACAAATAAAACCCCTTTTAACACTCACAAATTTTGCTGCTGGTGAATGCACTTCACTACCCCTGTTTTACAATCCCCTAGCCTCTTGTTAACTTTGCTCCTCTTATGTTCTTTTACATATAGATGTTTGCAACACTTGTTTCAAGATTTCTAGCACCCCTAGTAAAAACATGTCTATATATGTAACACATGCACAGGTGCTGCGCAGGACGAATGTGCTAAGGATAATGGACTGGCACTGGATTCCTCATAATCTTATTTTCACCTGCTCATGTGCTGCATGCTGGCTAGTAGGGCTACTAATGCACTTGGTTGCAGAGAAGCAGATTCCAGGTTCAGTGACAGCTTTATAAAACCAATATCACACCCTTTATGAAAATGCAAGACCAAAGAAATGCACCTAGATAAACATAGCAGCTCAGATATTGTAAGAAAATACCTTTAACAAGTTCCTGAGCTAGCAAATATTCTCACATGTTTTATATTAGGTTCACTGTACTAGCACTAACCACAGCACAGCTGGAAATATGATGGTTGTTGAACACTGAATTTTCCCAATATATCACTGTTATAGAAACACCTGTGCTAAATAATTCCAAGCTCAACCACTGGCAATTCAACTCCAATAAACCCTGGAGTTGTCTGACTTGTTATAACCTAGGGAAGGGTTATAGCCCTGGTGGCAGGCAGGCTGGAGGCTTTAAAGAAGGCAGGTTCCTGATTTCAGGCTGATTTTTCACTGTAGCTTTTCTATGGCACATCTTTGCTATTTGGTTTATCAGGCACTTTTTTGTCACTTCACTTCTATTTTTTTCTTTATAAAAGCAATGCCACAGGGTCTATTTGGAGGTCTGATCAGTGGCCATGAACATTGCAAATCTATATTCCTATGTTGCTACACTGAAATACACCTGCCACAACCAATGGAGGATAAGTCCTACTCTGCACTGGGTGAAGGACTGATGGGTGGAAGGGACTCTACTCCAGACCTGTTAGTCCAAAAACTCTATTGGAGATGGTGACAGCAACCAAGGACACCTGACTGCCCATAAATTCAGAGTTCAGAGGGAAAATAGAGACTGGTATTAATTACAGATTAAGTCACAGTAGCTTGTTTGCTGATGGCAGGTTGGTAACCAGAGAGGGAAACATGGAGGGATACGAGATTAAGTGGGATCTCCATTTTATTTGACATCTGTTTACATTGTCCCCTTGTATTGCTCTGAACTGATACTCCTAAGCACCAGTTATTTCATCTGATGGGAAACAAATGGTCTTCAAATGGTCAGATACTACCTGCACTTCGGCTTAGAGGTGTCTAAACTTATTAACTGAATTGTCTCCTTTACCTTTTTTAATGTGTTTTTTTCAACATAGTAAAAAAGTCTCCCCTTGCTAAGTATCATGTATTTTGTTTGTATGCTAATATCATCACTAGAATATGTATCATATATATGCATCTATCACACTAGAAAGACAGAAAAAGTATTAATGCTGAAATGGTGAATGGTTTTGTATCTGACTTTTCAGTGCTTTGTCATTTTTATATCCATTTAACACTGTGCAGAGTGAACCTATGGATCTTATGGATCTTAGCAAGCTGGGGTGGCAGTCACTCACTCCCCTCACAGGGTACCAGTTTGGAGAAGGAAGCTCTGTAGGATTTTTTTTTTTTCTCCTCCTGGAGAGACCATTACTAATGACCCAGATGATCTGGAATCAGACCTGTAAAGCTGAGCATGTCAGCAGAAACTAAGACATTAACACTTCCCTTTCTGGCTAGACCTCAACTTTTGTATTTTACATGAATAACTATATTACTTGTCTTGTGGAAGACATATACCACAAATTGCTACATTACACCAGTTAACAGTTTATTTATGACACTCTGTCTTGTATCTGCTTCTCCACAGCCTACATAACTTCACCAAATGGAGTTACAAAGGCCAAAAATCTTTGCCAATGTTCGCATTTCCAAACTCAACTCAAACGAGCTGTGGGTCACTCTGCAAATACTTTGAATGTGTCAAAAGTTGGTGTAAATCACCTTATATTCTTTCTTTAAAAGGGCAACTGTTTACTTCCACTTTGCAAAGGACTTCAGAGGGCCCAAAGCAGGAGCTGTGGGTATTTCAAGGCACACCTTCCAAAACCAACACAGGAATAGCCTGTACCTGCGCTCACTGGCTGCCCACTCATCATCACGGTGTCTATGGTGTTACTCAAAGCTAAAATATCTTCATGTAATAAAGCTACCAGTTCCTAACACACCCTACCCACTGTCTCACTGACTTTTGGGGGGCTGAGACCCTCTGAGTAGCTGCAGCTGACTTAGAGCAGCTGAGGACACAAACCCTACCTTCGCCGTCTTCTCCTAGGCAGGAACCAGTGGGTTCCTCCAGAGCAGCCAGGGCTGATCACAGGCCAGCCGTGGACCAGCGTTACCGCTTACCTATTGACTCATGCTTGGTTAACTGCAAATCTTTACAGGCCCAAGCTAGTAAAAGGAGTTTAATTCTCAAATACATCCCTGTGGAGGCATGGTAAGCTAGCTGCCGTAACACATATCCATTTCCACCACCACTCACTTGCACAAGTGAATATTTCACACAGGGAGATGCGACGTGATACAGAGAGTAGTTAATTTTCTCAGGATTAATATTTAACAGATATAGTATTAGCCTGACTTCTAGCTCAAATATTTGAAATCTTAAATGACTTGGTAAAAAACTGCCAGCTGAAAGAGACAATCCTAGTCACACAGCAGGCCTGGACTGGCAATTAACTGGAAAGCCCTACAGCTGTTCAGAATCCACAAGCACTTTTAGCAGAAACTAGACTATTTCTTAAATTCAGCAGAGCAATATCAAATGGCAACAAGAATTCTGTTTCAAAGCTGCTATGTGGTGCTAACATCCAGTCTTGCAGACTCTCAGCTGGCTAGAATGAAAAATTGTGACTGAATTTGCCATACACTGAGATTTGCCAATAATAATTTTCAGCAATGAAGCCAGAATTTGTGAAATTGTAAACAGAAAAGACAATGGAGTTTTTACGTATGCTCAGATTCAAAAGTAGTGTTACTCGTTAGGAGACCCTACGCCGCTGAAGGATCAGGTCCTTGCCAATAAAAGGAAAAAATTAAAGTTTGGTTCGTATAGTGAATTTTTAAATGCTTGTTACTTCACAATGCATTACGTCAGCTGACAGACAACTTTAAATAGTCCTCCATTTTGAATATTAAAATATGACAGAGCTCATAGTTCTAAATTAGTCTGATAAGCAACTTAATCTGTGCTAATTGGTCTTCAATGGTTCAACGATGCCTTCTTAGACTCTGGACTCATGTCATTATGTCATCTAATTTAATATGAAGTTCTGAGAACCACGCGTTGGCAGCAGCCCTGGCTATAAATCAAAGCTTCTTACTCAGAGAGACCAGGGTTATGACATCATACTGAGGCACTGGATGGAAGACAATGGTCCTTCTGTGTGGGTCTCAATCTGGGAGAAATATTTCAGCCAGTTCTGCAAGCCCATGTTTAAATGAAAGGTCTTTCTAGCAGGTAAAAAGTTAATATATCAAACCTTGAAGAAAAATAATAAATCGTGCACATTCAGTAAAGGGAGTCAGAAAGTGCTTAAATATAAATTATATGTACTTTTTTGACAATTCTAACAAGCCCATTTGCTTTTACACTTTAGCAATCCAGATGGGTTTTTAAACTTTTTTTTGGGGGGGTGCTATTAAAATATGTGAACTGAGAAAATGTAATCATATAAATTAAACAGATGTTTATCCTGATTAACATTAAACTAACAAATTCCCATTTCCATGTAGTATTATCAATGCAGACATTTATGGCACTATAATATATTTACTTTACCCTTAGGTTTGATTGAACCTATCAAACAAAATAGCCACCTTTCACAGTGCAGACTATGATGTAGTTCCCTGGCACCAGCACACAGATTTTGGTTAGCATATGAAAATCAAAACACTACTTTTTTCATCATGTGCACACATACTTTCTTTAAACTTCTGGACTGAACATCTCATAATTGGTAAGAATTTGGGATGAGACTTTCAAAGGGGGTTGAAGAGTTAGGTGGCTAAATCTCCATTACTGAGCTGAGCTCTGAAATGCCATTTGTGCTTTCAAAATCCTCCCCCATGAGTCAGTTTTGAGCCAGGCAGCACACCCTCTTCACCACAAACCAGACTTTCCTCTAGGAGACACTGCACAGGTCATCCCAGCTGCTGCCACTGCTCTGCTGTGGGCCAACTGGAGACACAGTTAGGGATGTGCACACATCTCCATGTACAGGTTAGTCACTCTGGATTCATGCAAAGACAAAATCCTGGCCACTGCAGCAGCATCGGCTGAATCCAGCAGGTTTGAGCAGAGCAAGGACCTCACCCCTTGTTCTGACTCTGGAGCAGTCTGGTGTTGGGGAGAGGCAATGGGTTGGCTGCCCTCAGAAACTATATTCCCCGTGTTGTAACACCAGAGCAGCAGTGGCCGAGCACAACTTTCTGAAATGCCCTGTAGCTGAAGCAGTAGCAATCTCAGTGACAAGGGATGGGCACTCAACCCCAGGGATCTCCTGAGACAGTCACTACAGGGGCCTTTGCAGATGTTGTCCGTGAATTGGATGTTTTCCCCTATGCACCAATTAAACGAAAACATCTTTTAAAGGTCAAGCTACTTTCAAGCCTTTGCTTTTTAGTTACTAAAACCAGAGCACAGTGATTCAGAAAACAGAAGGAGCCTCACATTATCAAGAAACTGTAGACAGCACACGTGCAACTGCAGCTTTTATCTACGCAAATATCTGAACTCACTCACCCTCTCTTGCTAGTACACTGCTATTCGTACTGCTCATCGGGAGGGCTACCTCTAACACATGCCTGCCTGCCCTCTTTGGGTTTATGTGTATATATTTTTATGGGATCAGATACATATGTACAGTTTTATACAAGAACAGCATCCAGGTAGATGGAAGCCTTGCACATACATCTCAGCCTATAATCTCGGACAGTGCCATTATCTGATTAGAAAGAGCTTTCCATCTAACTCATTTACTAAATGCTTTTCAACAGCTGTTAAACCATTGGGTTATTCAGCACATATTTATGAGACAAAAGATTATATATGGTAGCTTGGTGCATACACTGTTAAACCAGGTGGGGAGGAGCGGAAGGTAGGTGGAGGGCATTTGAGTTGTGTTAGTACAGAAGATATGCATTTGCTTGCTTTCAAAAGAAAGGGGAAAAATTCTTAAAAGGCATGATTCGTTTTCCATCATAACACCTTATTAAATCCTACAATGTTGAAAAGGATAAATCAAGTTCTGTGGTATGCCTGCTTAGGCTGGTCTACTGAGGCTCCCATGGCACAGCACCTGGCTCCACCATTGCCCTGAGATGGAGGTTTAACTGTTCACAGCACCCAGACTGCACTGGCCAAGGCTTTCTATGTCTCATTTAGGATGAGAGGAAATGGCCTCAAGTTGCAACAGGGGAGGTTTAGATTGGATATTACGAAAAAATTCTTTACTGAAAGAGTGGTAAACATTGGAACAGGCAGCCCAGGGAGGTGGTTGAGTCCCCATCCCTGGAGATGTTAAAAAAATGTGTAGATGTGGCACTTTGGGACATGGTTTAGTAGGCATGGTGGTGTTGGGTTGACAGTTGTGGACTAGATGATCTCAGAGGTCTTTTCCAACCTTAATGATTCTATGATTCTATCAGACACATTAAAATTCACTGGGATGAGGTCTTTTTTGATGATGCAGCACAACATTACACCACCAGCACTGACACTACTCCTGCTGTCCCAATGAGGGGAGGAGAATAGGAAAGCATGGACTGTGGGCAGGGATCCTGCAAGGCACTAGCATGGGGACAGCCTGATGCTCCTCATCCCTGGCAGTCCTGCGGGAAGCTCTGCAGGAATGAGCTGACAGGAGGGCATCCTCACTGTGCCAGTCCTACCCCTAGATCCACCCTCCCCAGACAGGGGTTTGGACCTGGCTGACCTCAGCCATCTCAGCTCTGACACAGTCTTTGTCTTCAGAGACAGATGCTGTCCCTCCCACAGTGAGCAACACACATCCTTGCCTGTACGTTTCGCCTCCAGCAGCCACCACCACCACCACATCCCCTTTAGAATCAATCATTGGGCTAGATTAATTATGGTGATCAGCTACTTGAGGAGAACAAAAATAAGCATCTCCTGTAATCCAGCCCATGTAATTCTAAACCCCGTTCCTCACACAAGTTTTACCTTTTGGCTTTTAAGCTAATTGGAAGATCCTAAAGCCCCACACTTGCTAACATATGCATGTGAAATCACTGGAAAGTAAGGGAGGGAGTCCTTGAAATGCTCATGCAGAGGGGTTCAGTGACTGAAACTATAGGCTGGGTTTTGCCATCTGAAGGGGAGTATTTGAAAAGGGAGGTACTGCCAAAAGACAACTTTATGCACTGTCAGTTAAGTATTATGGGTGATCATTGTTGCTGCAATGGAGCCTGCTGGTCAGACACAGCCAGGGGCTTCTATAGTGCTTGTCCACCCCTGCCTATCACAGGGACATCATGCAGGTAATGCTCCTTCTTGGCCTTCCAGATGAAGAAGGAGCACTACATAGCGAGGAAGAGTTTTGCCTCAAAAGATTAAGACGACTGCATCTGCAGGTCGGATGGGGCTGGCTAGGCTCCGGCCAATGGCCAAAACAAGATGTCACCTGGATGAAGTGTGGGCAGCTTTAGTGGGGACCCAGCAACTGGGAGCAAAAGCAACCGAAGACATAATGCTGGTGAGCGTAATGCATGTCTCCTCTGCTCCGCTGCAGACCTTGCGCGGCTGCTGGAATGGAGCAGAGGGGCTGATGCATGCAGCCATGATGAATTTTGTGGTCCTCTTAAATGGAAACAGGGTTCTGACAAAATCTTGCCTGCTTTTTGTTACTCTGTTAAATGTCAGAAAGTAACAATCGGCCACCTAACAGCCACAATGAAATAAACTGTAACAGCACATAGTGTAAAAATGAGCAACCATGATTCATACTTTCACCTAAAATAAAAAAAAAAAAAAACCCTGGGGCCAACCTTTCTCCCCATCCCTTCTGTTGCACTGCTCTGATCTGCGCAGGCTTTGTGGCAGCTGGGCTGCTCCCTGGGCTGGATGGAAACACTTCCAGCAGGTCCAAGGCTTCAGGCCTGGCTCCGCAACGCTTGGTCCCCTTGCACATGGCCCCGGGAACGCGGCACTGACCTAAGGTGGGGCTGGGTGTAACGCACTCCTACTGACTTCCATGCCCCTTCCTCCAGCTCCCCAGGCTGGCTGCAAGGCGCTGCCCGCTGTGGCACTGGCCACGGTCATGTTGCATACGCTGCAGGTTAGGATCCTCTCACAACCCAGGCACTGAATTTGGCCCCGCTTCCCCAACTGCCCTCAAATTACCACCATTTTGTAGACATGGCTAGGGTAATAATTTTGCCAGCCTCGAGCATGAAAATTCAACAAATTCTCAAGAGGTGAGAGCTGTCAGGAGGTTATCAGCAAAATTCATTCTCTGTGCCACATTAGAGCGGCAACGCTTTGCATCCTCATTTGATTGTTTTCTGCTAAGGCGGCCGATGTCACCTTTCAACTTAGTGAGCTGGGGGCGGAAGAGCCGAGGTGAAAGAGAGGCACGGCTGCTCAGCGCAATCACTAGAAAACTGCTGATTATACTCATCTGTAGGGCAGGCAGGAGATAATTTTAGAGCCGAGGCAGGAAGCCAGGAGGATGCTGACAGCAATGCGCAGTGGGCACTGCTCACGCTTTTCAGAAGCACACCAAGAGCTTCACTTTCATAGAATCACAGAATCATAGAATGGTTTGGGTTGGAAGGGACCTTAAAGATCACCTAGTTCCAACCCCCCTGCCACGGGCAGGTACACCTTCCTCTAGACCAGGTTGCTCAACCCCCCCATCCACCCTGGCCTTGAACGCTTCCAGGGATGGAGCATCCACAGCCTCTCTGGACAACCTGTTCCAGTGACTCACCACCCTCATAGCGAAGAATTTCTTCCTTGCACCTAATGTAAATCTACCCTCTTTCAGTTCAAAGCCATTATGCCTTGTCCTATCACCACATCCCCTTGTAAAAAATCCCTCTCCA
>VZTL01056128.1:17355-27889 GCA_013400535.1 Scopus umbretta | reverse complement strand
ATTTTTCAAGCAACTAAACTTCAAGATACCTGGATCTAGAGTACTTCTTGCAGCCATTTTAATGCAAGCTCTATCAATTCCATACCATTTATTTTACATGTTGCACTTAAAGTAGGTGAACTCATTAAAGGAGATTTGTCACCAACAACCACTTTCATGCCTTTTCTTCTGGCCAATACAAGATCGGATTTTGACATGCACTGTTAGCAAACTGGATAAAACAGAGCACCAGAGCTCAAAAAAAAAAAAAAAAAAAACAAACAAAAAACACACACGATCACCTCTTCCCCCATCAAAACATAGGTAGCTTCACAAAACGGTTTCAACTGGCACTCATGTACTGCGAGCGTGCAGCTCTCCCATGAAAGGAGGCAGTCAAGTAAAGGAACAGCTAAAATCTTCCATGCTATTAATAGAAACATTGGAAATGCCTGCCTAATTTAGCTCTTACTTCCTTCTTCAATTCAGACTAACAACTCTCCTGAGATATTTGGAGCTCTCCGAGCAAACAAAACTCATCCTGGCTCATCCCAAGAACAGCTTCAACACACATTTGAGTAGCACCCTTTTACAAGGGCACAAGAGGTAAAGGATCAAAACTATCCCTTACAGCCCATGTCAGAGCTGCTCAGAGTAAAAGTTTTAAAATATACCATGATACAGGTTAGGGAGGAGGAGGAATGGTCTTCACTGAACATGCAGAATGAAAACAAAGTGGTATTTTTCCAGCATCATACGTTACGCCTTACTGATTTTCAGTAGATAAAGCAACGGACCTTGCAAAGGGGAACGCATCCTCTTACAACTGTGCTGTTATGTCTGAGTTCCATAAATCCAGATCAGCTCTTCCCCTTATCCCTCAGTTTTAGAGACTGTTCATCAACACTTTATTAGTTACCAAGTTTCACAGTTTTAGAGCAAATATAGAGCTTCAAACCCTTAAGTTTGAAACTGGACTGGCAAGGAAATTTGTACACAGAAAGAAATCCTCTGTATCCCACAGCTTTCAGACATGAATTTCTCTATTTACCATGCACAATGACACGTCCCTATCACAAACAGCCTCTAAAATAAACTACAGCCAAGAGCAGAAGTAAGTTATCATCTGCCTTTTGGTCCTCAGTAAAAGGAAAGACGACTTCAGCCAGATTTTATCTTCAAAACAAGATTATTTCATGAAGAAAATTTCTAACAATGCAAAATATAATTATTCTATTTGCTTCAAAGTAAGACTGTTCACTGGTTAAAGCCTCAGAGAGCTAAAAAGACTGGGGAGCTATAGTAAAACTAGGTGTTAGAACATCTTGAGTCAGCCTTACTACATACCAAGAAGCTGACTACATTCCTGTCTACAAAGGCTCCTCATTAACAGTTTAAAATAAGGACAAAAGCATCTAATCCAATGCATTCTATTTTACTTACAGATAATTAAATCTGAAGAAAGTCTCCTCATAAAATAACTGTGTTTAAACAAAAAGCAAAAAAAAACAACAAAACAAACCAGAAAACCACCCCTGGAAATGTAAGAGCTTCAAATTCGTAACAATGCAATTCCAAACACCAGAGGTTGAATTAACTGTGCTGTTCCCTGGTATTTGAGAACTAACACAAAAGCTTCTCTGGATTTCCATCCACTTACACACCAAATTTAGCACCAAAACAAGCTTCAAATATACCGTATTTTTAATGCAAAGTAATCTGCTAGAAAATGTAATTAATTTAAGTTTTCCTTTAATTACTTTTGATAGGCTTAATGATGCTTCTGTTGCGGAAAAACATTCCAACCAAACAGATTGGGAAGAAAGTTTGAGCTAGCTTCCTATTGACTACCAAGAACTTAAAAATAAAAGTCTGTATTCAGACCATCATTTTCCTCCTGAAGCACAACATAGTGTGCTAGTCCCTGTCTTTCAAACAGTTTACAGCAAGGAGTTGTGCATCCTGAGCTTTTCCATCAGACAGCTAATCAAACGCAGCATCACTCTGCATTTCATATCCTTATCATAAATAACTACAGCTCAGGAATGCAAAAGCATTCGTATTTGGTTTCCATTGACTTTTTCTTTCATTCCTACGATTAAAATCCACTTCACGTATATTTCTGACACTCTAAATTTTATTCTGCAATGCTGTACGGTGACACTCCTGACCGAAATGCAAGCACTCCAGGGAGAAAGAACTCCTATTGAATTTAAGACAGCTTATTAATATATTACAGAAAAAATTACTAAAAGGATAATAAATCCAAATTCAGTAATCTGAATAAAAACCAGCTAATTAGAGCACATCTGTATCAATGAAAACAAAGTGACATGGACTGTCACCCTGTGAATTAATTTGGAATTAAAATCTACCTAAAGATTCCTGTATATTTGTAAATAGTAAACAAACCTGGCTTGTCAAGAGGAAAAAAGAACACAAGGATATTGTTCAGAAAGGCATTTTTTCCTGTTTAATTGCAACTATGATTTGAACAGTACTAGGTATAGGTCATGATGAGCAAAAAGTAATTGAAAGTAAAACACATTAATTTTACCCCTAAAACTTGCAACTGACATAATCACTTATGTAAATACTAAACTTAAGTACCCCTTGTGAGACAGAAGAAAAGGATGAAGGTATTTCATGAGTAAGCTAGACTCAATGGAGCTAGCTTTACATTAATACATAAATGAAGAATTGTTTTGTGAACTACAGCTGTATGTAGCTGCTACACATAATCAAATAAACATTCTTAACAGACTGATTTTTAAATGAAAGTTACTTTTAATCTCTTTGTAACAGTATATTTGCTGAATTACAAACACCAATGGCTTCTGGCAAATCGAAAAAGGGACAGACAATTAAATCAAATTACACGACCATTCTCAGTATGATGGCTTAACCATCACAATAGTTTAAACAACTTTTAACATTTCACATAAAAAATAAGGTCGGGTCAGGAACACATGGAGTTGTGGATCAGAAGAATTCATAAAGTTTGAAATAGGTTGTAATGATGGCTGCAACAATTACGGCAATACTGGGTGGGTAAATCAAATCCAGAATCAAGTGTGACCCAATTTCCAACTAAATATTGACCCATTTGTCAGCAAGAGCAGAGATATCAGCCAGATATGCTAAGTGTGACTGCAAACAAACGTAGATAAAATGCTGATGTGACTTCTGGATGTATGGGAAGAAGGGGGCAAAAAGAGGGACACAACACTACATAACAAAACTAAGCCCAAAACAAAAAGCGCACACCTGAAAAGCAAGAGACAGGCACAGGAACATTGCCGTATCGCGTGACGGCTCATTATCCACCCCAGAAGAATCCAAACTTGGCCAACAGCACAGCGAGTTACAAGCAGCCCTTAAGAATGCCAAAGCACACGAAGACACCTACTTCTACCGTTTGATAGCCAAGACACTCGACCTGCCGGTTTGGCTGATAGAGCAACAAATCACAGACAACCAGAGCTGCTCTGAGTTTGTTTACTGCCAGACTAAAGGCACTGAAAAAAATCAAGAAAGAAAAAAAAAAGAAAGCATGTTTACTTCTGTTTGTACCCTGAGTTTAGTTTAAAACTTGGTATATTATCCATTTGGGGCCTTGAAATCCAGTTTACTGTTGTAACTTTAGGAATTTACGCGGTGCAGCAGAATACCAACAGGTTGTTTTTGTCAGGGTTTGGGGGCAGTGTGTATGTGTGCGTTTTGTTTTTTAACAAAACTGACTGAGGAACGATATGAATTTCATTTCGCTTTTTTTCAACAGGATAAAAAAACCTCAGTGTTTACAAGCTATTAATGTGGAAAAACTTTTTCAATATATTAAATATGTGACTAGGAAACAGTGTTACTAAGGATTCATCATTTGTGCTTTAAATTGCATTAAATTAACCGTTAAAAATTGGCAAAGGTTACAAACAATAGAGATATTTTGTTGATGTCATAGCACGTGGTTGGCAACTGGAATAGCTGAGCTACATGCTACTGCAAGTACCGTATTTAGAGTAAATATATGAAATACCAGAGTGCAGTTTCAACCCGTGCAAACTTAGCACTTCCTACATAAGCAAAAGAATAAGAGCTGCTAGAACGGCACCGCTGCTAGAGCGTATGGATGTTGTGACTGAAGGACTGCTTGCTTGGGAGGAAGCAATAAAGAACATTAAGTGAAGATCTTAAAAGTGTCTTTTCAGGAGAAAGGGAAAAAGAAGGGGTTGATGTGGAGAGCTCTTCCTCAGTAAGTTAACACAGGTCTGAAGGAAATGATATAGCAGAGCTCAGAATGAGTACGAAACCCACTTTTTGCATTTTTAATTTTATAGACCATGTATATGTCATGACATGAATTAAAACAAAACCACAGGATTTCCATTTATCCCACCACTGTTCACTCCAGTGAATTTTCTTATGCTTCATGCTAGGAACTGACACTCCCAAGGTACCTTTTGGTATAGATCATGTTATTTTACACCCTCTGTTTTGAGGTAAAACTTATAAAAGGCTAATTTACTCATGTTTAATATTGCAAATGATCCAGATAAGCATTACTTTAATAAAGCTCCTTTAGCAAAGTAGCACAGGAGATGTTTAGTCACAACCAGAAAATCCAGTGTATTTGTTAAGTCCTTGTGAAGCGCTTAACTTCATTAAATTATTTTCACACAGTTAAATACAGCTTAGTTCCCTAGTTTCGCAAGTCTCGATACGTGGATTGTCACATATTACACAGAACTTGGATTTCCCATCAGTAGAGCACCACAAGTTAGCACTGAATTTACTAACAATATTTTGAGGGTTAGAACCTACCAGCTAATTGATAAAGCTCTGATGTAAAGCTGGGGGTGAGATACGAAGTGCAACAGTACTACTGCTTCCTTTGAGTTTAGGATACACAGTTAGTAAGAGTTCATACCCTGTCTGCTCACGATCGTATTTCACAATGGAGGAAACTGCTACAAAAGCAAGAAAAAATATCAAACCCAACAATTTTATATCGACATCAGTTTCTTTCCCTTCTACTCGGCTGCAGCTTTTTGGCCAGTTATTTCTTATTTACTTCTAATCCGGTGCAGACTTAATCAGTAACAAAATCTCTCTCCTGCCTAAGCCTTTGCAAGATAATATTCAGCTCCAAACTACAACTACTTCTAGTGTTAAGACTTCAACTGGCAGGAAGTCTAAATGGTTAAACTCACATACTGACTGACACAAAACCCAGTTCTTTGACACAAAGCAAAGTTTTCATTGCTGCAGCAGCAGAGTTTGCTAAGATACTCAGAAGTAAGAACACATACTTGAGATTATTGCTTTAAACGTGTATTATGAACTATTTGGAAATGTTTTATAACAGTCCCGCTACAGGAATTCAAGATTTTATAAACAAGTCATTTACAATACTTACCTGATTCTTCTAACATGCTTGAGGAGCAACTTCTGCACAGTTTACAGAATGTAAGATTGTGCATACCTGATCAGTAGTAACCGGGTTATTTTTAAAGAAGTAATTGATGTTTGAGAATTAAAGAGTGCAAAAATTTTAAAGACACTGAGAAACTTCAATTTAAGAATGCTGTTAAAAAAATTAAGCTTTCATATACAAAAGGCATCTCTGCTTCAGAAAACGTGTTGCATTTTCCAGGGAGAGCAAGATGCCAGCAACATGTATAAGTGAACCTTCCCAGCACTCTACCAGCATCACTTGCTACTGTAGTATACTGATCATGTACTTTACATAAGGCAACATACACGATGCAAAAAAGAGAAGCTTTAAATTCCATGCTGGGTAAGTCATCTCTTTTGGATTATTACACAAACTAGTGTTCATTTCTGAGCCAAGTCACTAGGAAAAACTTAAAACTTTCACATCTACAGATCAAAAACTGATCTTAAGATTAGGAACTGAAGACTGAAATAGATCATTAGGTCACAGGCTGAACAGCAAAAGAATGCCTCTTCCAAGCACCACTTTCAGAAGTTATGAGATGACTGCACTATAAAAAATTTTTAAAAAGTCACAACTAGAGCTACAGCCCGAAGTTACATGACACCTGAATAACCACAGATGATGGGAAACAACAGCAGTATGAAGATTCACCTTAAGCTGATTGCAGGTGTCCTACAGCTTCTCCTCCTTAGCCTCTTACTTCATCCGAAGTAGAATACTGCTCCAGGCTAAGTAAAATAAAACAACAGCTGCAGAACTAAATGGCTATTCTTTCTGCAAATGAGCCGCTGTGGTAGAAAATTGGCCCTCTGGCAGTCTAGAGGAATATGATAGTTCTCGTACTCTACTGAAAGATACAAATACTCTAAAGGAATTCTAGTAAAAAGGTAGGAGAAGTTGGCTAAGGAAGAAAAGATAAAGGAATCATGGAAGAACTCAGAGAGAAAAAATGAATACTTCAAAAGAAAGTTGTAATAGTGCAATTATCTGTATTTGAAATAATTAGTTACACAGAAGAGTTCTAAGAAAAATAACAAATGGGCTGCCTCCAGAAGTTTAAGTCAAATATAAAATGGGAAGCAAAGCCACGAGAAGCTTCAGGTAATCCTGCCGAAACCAGAAAGAAAATGTGAATTTGGTGAAGTACTACAGTACGATAAAAGGAACGTGCGTAATCTGTTTCTTCTGGAGAACATGGTATCCACAGAGACCAGGAGTGCACGCTGCATCACTGAAATAACCCAGCTACACTTCTGTATGTAAAGGCAGGTAAGCACTTAAAACACCGCCTTTTCTCAGCTTTACTATAAATCTCTCGGGAAATACAGGGAACAGCAGTTACCCTTATTCCTCAGTTCTGCAAGATACCCTCTGCGTACCATCTCATTTGGAAATGGAAGCTGTCCCCAGTACAGACATAAAGCAAGTTTTGAGATGGACTTTTATTTGTACTAATAGTAGCCTCCAGACGAAACCAAAACAGCTGACACCAGGGACTCGGGAAATAAGTTCCCAACAAGTTTACTTTCACTTACAGAGCTTCTCTCAAACACCTACCAAACACAGGGCAGGGTCCTGGTTTACCACCTGCCTTAAAAATACAGATTTTTCTTCACAATAAGAAGTCAAGGAAGTTAGACTCTGGAATAACTATAGAGAGATTTCCTGTTAAGAATGGATAATTACAGCATTGCAACTTCCTTCCAAGCCATCCATCCACATTCTCCTTTAAAGAGCACTACTCCATGAGCTCTAAGCAGCTAGGGTTACTACGCCATACCCATTCAAGAACCAACCCTAAGCGTGTTTCAGATCAAAGCTGTTTTAACCACACTCCACAACATGCACACATACGCAAACCTTTTTATACTACTGAGATACCACCACTACAACAGTTTCACCCAACTGACCTAATGAAACCTCCTACTTGGCATTAACTATCTCTCTTCTGGTTTCCCCAGTATGAATTATCCACTACATATACCTATGGAATGACACACCACCACCCTCCCCCCCCCAAAAAAAAAAAAAATAAAAAAAAAAAAAGTAAAATCTGGCAACAAGTTTTCCAGCACTGTTTACATTCAAAAAACCAAAAGCGCTTGGTTCTCAGCATCACTACACAGCACTGAAAACAGCAACCAAAAGCTAAATGCAAAAGAAAGGGCTGGGTAAATCACAGCATGCAAGTTAAACCCACAAACCAGTTTTGAGCTATCACTGCTTAGAGAGGTGTGAAAACTAGGACAAACTCCTCGTGAAACTAGGTTTTCTGTAAAAGAAATTTCATGAACTCTGCTTTGAGGGTTTCAAGACTATTAAACCTGTCTGATTACTCTAAAACAAGTAATCCATCATTACAAAAGCAGCACCTAGATTACAAAACAAAGAATCTTTATCCCAGCTATGAGACTGGGCCTCCGCAACAGGAGAAAAAGCATATCCTGAGTGCAAGTATATGACCGTAAGATGATTGTTGCTACCTATCATAAGCCATGTCCACTTGTAAGTAAGAATTGTAAATCTTTTTCTCCCAAACCAAACAAGCAGCTAAGCTTTTCAGTGGGAGAGAAAGAATGTTCTTTGTAGTACACTGTATTTTTATCATTATGGGCTAAGAATGCCTTTTTACATTCTTTGATTATTAAGGCAACGGTCACTGAGGGAAATACAGAGGGAATATACAACAAACCCAGGATGGGGAGCACCTCAGTTCTGGAAATCCATAGACAGTCAAGAGCAAGATAAATAAGGATAGGAATAATCATGTGTATGGGTATCTGTGTTGGATTTCCCCCCATTTCCATGAGTTAATGTGAGGCTGAGCTACTTAAATGTGTTCATGGTGGCTCAAGCTTAATAAAGAAAGAATTTCAGGAACAGGACAGTCAGAGATTTTGAGATCTGTACAAGCAATACAAATACCACATGAACAAGAATGTATGTCATGGTCACAGAAAGTGCTGCAAAACTAAGACTTCATTCCAGGACAGTATCAGAAAATTCAGCTTATCAACCCCTCCAGGACGCAATATTCAACAAAATAAGTTTTAACTGTCATTATCGCAATAAGCACTAACTAGAAAAGTATTTAAGAAGCATGACACCTATGAAGACTGGTATATTAATTGTCATTCACAGTGAGATGTCAGTTCATGGGACTTATCTAGCAGTAAACTGTTGTAAAAAGGAAGATATAATGCAAATAATTCAGAGGTGGGGCTTGAGACGCAGCTTGTGCAAAAAGCATTCATTTTTAAACATACAACCATAAACAGTATGAACAAAGAAAATTTTCAAAATACGAAACCATGTGTCATTTCCTGATGCCAGGAACAGAGACTCCCAAACTTATTAGGGGCGGCATAGAGAACTTATCTACCCATGATCTATTTTAAGCACTAAAATCAAAAGTGGCTGGTAGTAAAGCTAATAAAAAAAAAACCAAACAAGTTTGCTTTGCTCTGATAGAAGAATTCTCTGAAAAAGCAGCATAGTTCCATAGTCCAGATGAGTAGGCAAGGGAAATACAGAAATGGGCTTCTCGTCCAACAAGTACCAGATATCCTTCTACCCAAGTTCAAGCACCCTTCTACAGCAGCATCCTATAGGTGTCAATTAGGATGTCCCCTAGCAACCGTGGTGTTCCCCTAGAACACCACCCTTCTATACACATGCCAGTCTGAAGAGCAGTTGTCTAGTCAGTTTGATGTTCTTTTTCATACTAATTTAGCTGCTAAATGCCCTCTTACTGAAACCGTACTTTTAGCACTATTCCAGTGCTAAACTTGACAAAGCTTTTTTCCAGAAAGCCTTCCTTCTGTTGTGTGAAATCCAGTAACACCACACCTTCATACATAAGCCATATGACAAGGTGTTTTCTCTACCTGAAACTAAGTTACTTAAAGCCCAAAGACTTCCTCAGCCTTCCAACACCTTGGGCTAACCAGAAAGAACAAAGCCACTCAGTTACCACTCGGTCTTCAGGCAAGACGTAAAAAGGAAGAGGGAATACCAGAAAGAAACTGACACAGCTGTTCTGGGGCTACCCTAAAAAATTGATCACATCCCTCTCAAATACTCACAGAATAAGATTACCTTAGACCTTTAAGTCAGACATTTTGGTGGAAAGAAGAAATAACCACAGGACAATTAACCCTAGTACCACTGTCTGGTCTTCTCATTTGGATATAGAGCAACTCAGAAGGCACAAATTCAAGACACGTGAAGACCCAACCTTCTCCTCGCAGACGTAGGCGGGAGGCAAGGAGAAAGCACGCATACAGAAGGCATAGCCACACATCGCTCTCCAGTATCTCTCGTTACATACTGGGGGAAGTGAAGGGGAGGGAAGGGAGAGAAAAGGCCTGGAATAAATAGATGCAAGATAATCAGGTATTCAAGCCAAGAACATCCTCAGTCCTGTGAGCTCACAGCATAGTCGGAGACACATTAATATGAACTTCGGTGCTCATCATTCGCTTCGTAATCACCTGGATGGAACAGAGTTTGATAGAAAACCTTTTAAGCCTTCCCACCTCGTGTCTGTTTTTAACAGAAGCTGAAAAATGGCCAGTCGCTGTATGGGATGTTAAGCTCAGGTACTAAAGGTCTAACGTTAGGCCCATCTTCCCGAGTGACGGAGACAAACTAGACAGGATAAGACTAAGAACACCACCCTTACTGAGAGAGATGAGCCCCTCAAGCACTCAGTTCACATTCTGCTACGTGGAAGAGTTAAAAGAGTGATAGCGAGACATTTTTTTTTCTAGTAGACTATCTAGGAGAGGATTAAGGTAACTGATCAGCCATTCTTTCTTGAAACTCCTGCACCTCCTCTACAGAACGGGGGAGTGCTGCCCTAGCAAGACACAAACGAGATCAATTGGTAAGGAAAATACAGCCCATCCCTCTGCTTGGCCGCTGCGGTTCTCTCGGTCTCTCTCCGAGGAAGAGGTGTGGGGCAAGTCCTGGCCTTCAGCAGCTCACACTGTCCAGGGCCCTGTGCACCGGGAAGGGCTAACGAGGCCCCTCCGGGAGCACAGATATACCGAACAGCCTCTCCCGAGCTCTCCATCGCCACGTCCCCGATCCTAC